>MJUU01055413.1:51688-66547 GCA_002080025.1 Modiolus philippinarum | reverse complement strand
GTTTCAGGTTTCTACGACTTATCGTTTGGGAGTATTTAGCATTAACGCAAACTCAAAATCTTTCAAAGGGCAATAACTCATATAAAGAGTCGTCAAATTTCTTCAGACCAAATGTAACAAAGTTGCGACTTTTGATTATGAACATTTTTCCCTGTATATGTTTTCAGCCGTCTATTACTGTTTACGAGTTGAAGCGTTAACAAGGCTTAAGGTCATCGGTGACCTTGAACGTTGACCTTTGACCTTGACATTTTTAGATGGCCATATATGACTTATGAACAATGGTGAATGTTTCAGGTTTCTACGACTTATCGTTTGGGAGTATTTAGCATTAACGCAAACTCAAAATCTTTCAAAGGGCAATAACTCATATAAAGAGTCGTCAAATCTCTTCGGACCAAATGTAACAAAGTTGCGTCTCATGATAATGAACATTTTTTCCATTATATGTTTTCAGCCATCTATTACGGTTTTTGAGTTTAAGCGATAACAAGGGGTAAGGTCAAAGGTCAAAGTCACCGATGACCTTTGACCTTGACATTTTTAGATGTAACTTATATCAACTAAGAATAATGGTGAAGGTCCCATGTCTCTACGACTAACCGTTTAGAAGTTTTGAGCGATGACGGAAATTGAAAATCTTCAAAGGGCAATATCCCCCCAAAAAGTATACCGCACGGTTTCGGACCAAATGTGATGAAGTTCCGTCATGACCTAACAAACATTTTCCCCATTACACTTCATCAGCTATCTTTTACAGTTTTCGAGTTTAAGTGATCACAAGGTATTTAGTGAAAACGGGAAGAACTCCGTAACGGAACAAAATTCCGAATGTGGCCCTCGACTGCGAAAAGTTTATGTCTGCCCGGTATTTTGTGCGAAAGCTCAATTCGACATGTCGCGTACAGTTTTGGGCCGAAGAGTTTAAAAGTTGGCGAAAAAAAAAAAACAATAATAAATATTAAAAGGTCAATTGTTCAGAGAACAATTGCAAGGTCTTTCACCAGTTTTCACCGTGATTTCAGGAAAGTCACTACCGGTTTATAATTGCATTTATTTCCTTTTCTCCCGAACATTTGATCACCTTTTTTTACTGTTGTAAAGATTTTACGGAAAAAACCCCTAAAAATTGGCTATGACCTTGACCTCTGACCTTGATTACCTTTGTCCTTGTGCTCAAATTGAAGGTCTCTTCCTACTGATTAATTTGATATGTTACTTGACTATACTATCTATAACGGTTTAAAAGTTATATGTAAATAATCCTTTTCCGAAACGCGTCAAGAGCAATAACTCTTAACAGAGTCACAGGAGAGTTTCGGTCCAAATGAAACAAATAGAGCCCTTGACATGTTGAACATTTTTGCTGATATAGTTTTTCAGCTATCTATTATAGTTTCTGAGTTTATCCCCTAACAAGGTCAAAGGTCAAGATCAAAGGTCACCGATGACCTTCAACCTGGTACTCAAATTTACTTATCACTTTAAACATATATGTTTACTATATTATCTGTAAGCGTTTAAAAGTTATTCGCGAAAAACCGATTTACCGAAACGCGTCAAGGGCTATAACTCAAAAACGGTTGTTCGCAGAGTTTCGCACCTATTAAATAAAATGGAGATAATAATGAGAGGAGTATTTTTCCAATATAATGTTTTCAGAAATTTTTTATCGTTTCCGAGATATCGCGATAACAAAATTTCGAATGGCGGCCATTTTGAAAATGGGGGGCGAAAAATTTTTTTGACCACAGATTTGTAATCAGGACCATGAAAGCTACCTGGAAACCAATTTTCATCGAAATCCGATAACTTTGAGAAATTTGCATATTTAGGGGTCACAAACGCGTAACCGGGGTCGCGACCCAAAAATTTTTTTTCCATGACAAATCATCCTGAGGATGATTGCGACATTTTCCCTGCATCAGAATTTTGATATCGGTTACGGTTTTCGTGCAAACATGATAACAAGGCTTTCGGTCTTCGGGGAGATAACTCCGTTACTAAAAATAGATCGGTTTCACATGGTGACTGGCTTCGACAGGCAACTAAGCCGGTTAATACCACCAAGTATCGAATTGATATGTCGCGACACTTTTTCGCGAAGTGCGGCAGAAAAAAAAAGAATAATAATAATAATTAAAAAGTCAATTGTTCAGAGAACAATTGCAAGGTCTTTCACCAGTTTTCATCATGATTACATGTTATTATTTTGATTTTATTGTCAATCCTTGTCGAAAATATGATGTAAACAAGAGTTTTGAACTTTTTCAACTACATTTAATCACCTATCTCTTACCTTTTTTGGTGATTTTAATGAAAAAATCCCCCAAATTGGCTATGACATTGACTTCTGACCTTGATGACCTATGACCTTGTGCTCAAAATGAAGGTCTCTTCTTACTGATTAATTTGATATGTTACTTGACTATACTATCTGTAACAGTTTAGAACTTATATGTGAAAACCCATTTTCCGAAACCCGTCAAGAGCAATAACTCTCTAAGGAGTCATTGGAGAGCTTCGGTCCAATGAAATAAAAATAGCCCTTGACATGCTGAACATTTTTGCTGATATACTTTTTCAGCTATCTTTTATGGTTTCTGAGTTTATCCCCTAACAAGGTCAGAGGTCAAGGTCAAAGGTCACCGATGACCTTCAACCTGGTACTCAAATTGAAGGTCTTTTCTTACTGATCACTTTAAACTATATGTTTACTATTATCTATAAGCGTTTAAAAGTTATTCGCGAAAAACCAATTTACCAAAACGTGTCAAGGGCTATAACTCAAAACGGTTCATCGCACAGTTTTCGTTCTATTGAATTAAATGTAGATCTCAATGAGACGAGTATTTTTGCAATATAATGTTTTCTGAAATTTTTTATCGTTTCCGAGATATCGCGATAACAAAATTTCAAATGGCGGACGAAAAAAAAATTTTGACCTCTGATTTGTAATCAGGACCATGAAAGCTACCTAGAAACCAAATTTTATCCGATTCTGACAACTTTGAGAAATTTGCATATTTAGGGGTCAAAAACGCGTAACCGGGGTCGCGACCCAAAAAATTTTTTTTCCATATTAAATCATCGTTATGATATAGCAAACCTTTTCCCCACCTCAGAATTTTGATATCGGTTACGGTTTCTTCGCAAACATGATAACAAGGTTTTCGGTCTTGGGGCAGATAACTCCGTTACTAAAAATAGATCGGTTTCACAGGGTTAGTGGCTTCGACAGGCATCTAAGCCGATTAAGTGTACCAAGTATCGAATCGATATGTCGCGACACTTTTATTATATTGACCGCGGAAATAAAAAGAATAATAATATTCAGAAGAAATACAATAAGGTCTTTCACTTGTGGTGAAAGACCTTAATAATAATATACAGTAAGGTCTTTCACATGTGGTGAAAGACCTTAATAATAATAAAAGATAAATATTTGATGTTAAACCTAGGCAAGCCAAACCGGCTATGTAAGCCTCTAGATAATAATTCGCCGTAGCATTAAAAAGTAACTCGCCACGGCGAGATAACCTTTTTTGTCAACTCGCCGCGGCGAGATAATAACTCGCCACGGCGAGATAGTAACTCGCCGTGGCGAGATAATCTTTTTATGTTAACTCGCCGCGGCGAGATAACATTGTTTTGTTAAGTCGCCGCGGCGAGATAGTAACTCGCCGTGGCGAGATAGTAACTCTCCGCGGCGAGATAACCTTTTTTGTTAACTCGCCGCGGCGAGATAACCTTTTTTTATTAACTCGCCGCGGCGAGATAGTAACTCGCCGTGACGAGATAGTAACTCGCAGCGGCGAGAAAATTTTTTCTAATTTTTTTTATGCATGTTCTTATACGCTTCCGTAGTTTTGAAATCCTAATGTCAATGTGCAACATTTATAGGACTACTTTACAGTCATGGACTTTCTACACAATCAGAGTGAAATATCCACGGTAAACAAATTGCTTTATATTGATCTGTGCGTGACGAATAGAGGTTTGTACCACGGTTTGCACGTGTCTATTGTGAATGTTTGGACCGTCGGAATGCCACCACGAGTGACGTATTCAGGAGAATACATTTACAATATTGAAATATTAAGATGAGCAAAGTGTAAAATATATCAGGATTTTTATTTCTTAGAAAAGTTACATCATATACAGTGTAAATCAAAAGTTATATATAATTTTGAAACGTTCTGCACTAGGTCTTTTTTCTAAACTTCTAATTCTTCCGCTGCATCACTGACATTCATTAACGATTTTACTTCAATTTTTTTTGTCCGGAATCGCTAGCAGCGTTTACTTCAAATTACTAAAATTAATATCTATTACAGGTCCTTGCATATGTGATAGGGCTAAAGAAGAGGTCGACATAACTATGTGCGCGGCCATTGCATATTCCCCGGACCGAATAGCGTATCTGCCCTAGAAAATGAGTTCGCTGTACTCATCGGTATAACAGCAATTTTCTTATTGCAACAGAAATTCATACATTTCTAGTATATGAAACCATCAGGTGATTTTCCTATTTCCCGTGCAAAGGTGACGAAAGCGCCATTTTAAACTTGGCGCCTATGATTTCAAAAAATTTACCTCACAGTTGAAAACTCTATATAATTTAAGCAGAAACAGAAATCATGTTCTTATAACATGTTATACGTTTGAGGAAAGGATTCACCTATACACAAATACAGTATTTTTGTGTCTCTGGCAATGAAGTGAGCTCGTGACGCGTTTTAGGCTCATTCAAAGCAAATAAACCAAAATCTGGTATTGTTTTTACCTTTTTGATGTAATGCAAGTTAATAAAAGTGACGGTATTGCCAAATTATACAAAACAAACATTAAAAAAACTAAAACAAAGCAAAAAATCTGATTTAAATCCGTTAAACCAAACACAAAATACAACAACAAAGAGAACTATGTACACGGTAAAAAAGGCCTGTCATCTAATGCATGACCTCTAAGGCATGAATAAATCTACTTGAATGTTAAATTCAATCCGAATCAGTCTATATGGTAAAAGGGAATCTCAAGCTCCCGCACCAAGTGAGGGTGACAGTCCACAAGGGAGATAATAAATTATATATTTATATTTTTAAAATAAAGATATAGTCTGCATGCATTATATTGCACAATCCCATTAAAATATTGATACCGTACATATAAGTATTTACAAAATTATGGAAACCTATGTAAATATGTACAATCGCAATAAATCAATATTTACATAACAACAACCCGTCACTGTGAGACATTAACCATGCTAGTTAAGATCATTTTCATTGTCTGATTCTTAATCAGATGAAAAATTGTTACCAGCCACACCATTGTTTTGGTATATGTCTGACCATTCTCGCCACCTTCACACAAACCAGCTTCAGTTCAACGTAATTCAGCTGCTTTACAGAACACCGAAGTGCATAATTTTAGGATTTGAAACCAGACTTGACCATTTTCATGATTTGATTAGGCATTGGTTCAAGCGTCATAAGTATAGTAATCCATCATCACTTTTTCTCCACCCTCAACCATCTGGATTTGATATTGCAGGATTTGGCTGCAATGACGATAGTCAAATTAAAGTTAGGTATTATTCTCGTTTGAAGAGCTGCAAAAGAGCGTTCTGGTTTGGGGTAAAGCTCACTCTGATGCTGATGAGAGGTTACTCCTTGAAACACGTGTACAGCATAACGAAATTTACTGTTTATAATGCAACTTCGGTAATTTAGTATTCTGTGACCCCTTTTTGCGAATAGTTTATACCGCATTTGGTTTCAACTTGCGATTGTTGGAGATCCGTTGTACATACTGTTCTAAATTATCTGTGATCTCATTCAAGAGAGCTTGGACGAGAGAAGAAAATGTCGATATATTTTGATTTGAACAGTTCCCAAGGTCTGACATTTCCTTGTTTTACAAGGCAACTTGTTGAATCGCAACCAGTAATAGCATTGGAGACAGGCAGAGCTTTACACAAGTTTAGTTCAAGCATGCCTGCAAATGATATGGGCCGGTAACTTCGTCCACCTTTAAACAAATGCAACCAAATCTAAACACCAATATTAAACAAAAAGTGAACAAGGAGAACGAGAACATCAGTGTCAGGAGAATGAGAAAAAATGCGTTGAAAGGCAGATGATGCAGCAGATGAGGCATCAAATATTATATGTGTATCCCCTTCTTCACTATCACTGCTAGACAAATCTTTGCCATGGCCTCAAAAAGAACACGAATTTTGACTTTTATTCGATTAGCAACCTTGTGCTTGGAATACGACAGTGGAAATAAGCACTTCAATTGCTGTATTTGAAATGAATATAACGCTATGGCTACTACTAGTCTGTGCCTTGAATGTGACTCTAACCACATAAAAGACTTTTTAGCTGTTGTTTTAGTCGCTGAGATGGATAACCTTGACTATCGAAACCATTCTTATGGAAATATTGTTTATCAAAGCAACTGGTTTGTAGCTTTACTTATGGGGTCTCTGTTTCTAGCCGTAATGCCAGAAATGGTACTCAATAAAATCATAGACTTCCAGTCAATGTCGAGTAGAAGGACCATCAGGTATATTTGGCTTTTGTCCAAGCGAATCCAATGACGATATATTGTTCGTACATTTTGATTTGACCTTTTTCAATTGCTTGGTAAAAATTTTATAGCATTCACTGTTACATTGAAGTTCTGCGTAAGGTACACTTCGTTTTTCAATGCTACTTCTCAGTTCCCTGTGGAATGAATCATCTTGAACTCTGTCGATTCTGTCATTAGCTAATTGCAGTACAGTAGAAAATGCCCTGCTTTGTACTGACGATTGTACTTCTTCGACGGGAAAATCCCTTGATGCAACAGAATCCACATTTGTCGATGGTTGCAAGAGTTTACATTTAACCCTTATCTGTCTGAGGAATCCATTACTTCGAAAAGTTTTGTTTTCGGTATATACAAACCAAAGTGCAAAACACCACAGAAACAAATAACCAGATCAAAACAAAACAGAACAAAATTAGCAATTACGATAAACGAATGAAAAAGGAAGAAAATGAGTTGCTTCGACTCAATAAAAACAAGATTAAATAGAACGTAGCAAAATGAGCTGCTTCGGTTCAAACTGCACACTACATTGTCATTGAGAAAAAACAATAAATTAATGCAAAAATATATTTCGGTTTAAGATACGACACAGTTCCAAAAATTAGTCCTACATCAAGGATGGTCATTCAATTCCCATACGATCTGTAACCTTCTTGAAGACCTATGACCCAACCCCATCTTCCTTGGCTCTCCCGAGCTGGCACATCCAGTCTATTCGGACATGGATGCTTATTTTATGTATGGCTTACTAAGCAAAATGTTGGAGACTTCAAAAATGTAGCTGACCGAAGACCCCATTCTGAATTTCTCAGAAGAAGCTTCAACCAATTTGCCTTGGTATTTCAAAGCAAAACTACTCTTTTAGCAAATAAATATTAAAATGTATATTCACAAAAGTGCTTTAGACTGATATAAAACGGTTTAATGTTTGAAAAAGATCAGATTTTTAATGTTTAACGAATTAAATGTGACGAAAGACAAACAAAACTAGTCTCCTGAATCACATATGGGCAACAAGGACGAAAATCTCGAGTTGTATCTCGATAGAAATGCCTCTAAATAAGATGATATAGGTTGAAATGACAGGAAAACGATAACATGAAGACGAGTAAATCATTTCACAGTAACTTCGGTATTTAGTTATTCATTGATAAATTACCCATTCTCAATGAACCTTGAACGGACGATTCAATGCTATGATAAGACTTGATTTTTGTATATGCTGCTGTAAATGGAATATTTGTATTCTGGCATAATATACATCAATTTCAAAAGAAATATGACGAATCAAAATGAAAATCATCATAATAGAGTATTTATATAGATATTCTCCATTACTTAATATTCCAATGCCTAAAGGTCTTCAAATAACACTTTCGGAGACAAAAAAATCGATTTTTATCGATTATATATGTATAAACTTAAATTTTGGTCTATCAGATTATAAAATGTGATTAAATTATAACATTTCAAATGTTTAAAACATTTTATGATGATCAAAATGACAAATTATTTAAGACTTAGAAAATAATCAAAAATGACGTCATCACTTCACCAGCCAATAGAATCTTCCTGCACGGGAAATCGTTAAATCACCTGATGGAATGTTAAAATATAAGTATTTTTGTATGCGAATACCTAAAAAAATTGCTGTTATATCTTTGAGTACAGCGAACCATTTTTCAAAATCTTCGGTCTGGGGACTATAACTTCACTGAAACCAATATCAAGTCGATTGACATCAATATCAAATCGATTGACACCAAAATTCTTGTAGGTTCTTAGCATAACCTGTATTTGTGCTTAAAACATGGGCGAGTGCTCGACAAGGGAACCCATAACTAAATTCACAGTAACTTCGAAATTCTGTTATTCAACGATAACATACCTACAATTTCTTTACTATCCATTTTTTGTGTCGTTGTTTCTGTAAAATCAACAGAAAAAAATGCTTGGTGAATTGTGAAAAAGAAGTCATCTTAACTAATGGGAAAATACAGAACTGTTTATATTTGCTTTTTATTCTTGTTTTTTATCCATACCAACATGTTATTACCTGCTGGTACAAGTTTTACTTGCAGAAAGATAATTTCAGTTGAAATTTATTCGTTATATTCTTTTTTACGGGAACAACCAGTACTTTTTTGTGTTTTGTATTCATGTTGTTGTGGTTTGTTGTATTGTTTTGTTCTCCCTATGTTTGTAGTTAAGTGTTTTACGTTTTGCCAAGTATTACAGGAGAATGAAGAGGGTTTACTATGATTTTTTGAAATACTGGAACATGCAATATCAATTGAAAAGGTATATATTTTGTATATTTTTATTCAGACAAAACCAGTCGCTACGGAAGCCCATAGGGGACCTCTAAAGAACAAAAAATAAAAAAAATATATATCGTTATCTCGATATATATATATCGTTATAACGATATATTTATATCGTTATCTCGATATATTTTTATTTCGTGATCTCGATATAATTATTTCGTTATCTTGATATAATTATTTCGTTATCTCGATATAAATATATCGTTATCTCGTTATAATTATATCGTTATAACCATATAATTAACCATATAATTAGTTACGATTGTATGGAAAGGTATTCGCGTTACTCTTAATTTTTTTAAACAGGATTTATTAATGTAGAAAAGATAACAGAAAACACCTACAACGGCCGAAAACCACAATCACATGTCACAACACACCAGGAAACCGCACAAGAAAAACAATAAAATGACAAAAGACAAACACGGACAACGATAGGAACTCGGAATTGCCGGACTTGGTAGCGACACTAGCAAGAGCTAGCGGTAGGGTTAAACCGGTTCATGGGTACCCAAACCTCCCCTTTTCTCTATCCTGTTTTCCTATAGTATAATATACGTACAAATAAAACCCAATATGGGTAGACTACATTTTGTGTACTAACTCCAAGATTACAATCTTGAGAAAGAAAGAATAAGACAAAATGTGATTTTGAAAGACGGGTCGAGGAGTGCTCGCCGCTAAACTGCCGGCCAGCTCAAGGAGCCTGGTCTGCTGGTAAAACACTGTCGCACTGCGTAATAAAAATCAAACTGAAAACTCCCGGGAGGGTTTGGTAAAGAAGCATCATAGATTGAAGTACACATCGGCAGTATCAGTGAGAGGCCAGTATGCCTGTAATATCTTCAATGTAATGTCCCAAAGCCAATTTAACGGAATCATGAAGAATATCCTGTCAATATCCCCTATTACGCAAGAATGTAAGTTACGTCCCAGTTTTTCTGGATTTTTTTTATCAGTTTTTGACATTTTTTAACAACATTTTAATAAAAACGAGGGTGAGAAATGCCCTTAGTAATATTGATTTATATGATAGTCGAACTAAAATACAACGTATAAATGTAAGCATTTTTATTCCCACAACACGACGATATGGTGAGGAATAAATATTTATAATGACAGAATATGGAGTAAAATACATGAGGTTTGGGTACTAAGGAACCGGTTTAACCATAACGCTAGTTTTTGCTTGTGCCGGTACCAAGTCCGGCTATTCCGAGTTCGTATCGTTATTTACGTTTTTCTATTGTTTTTCATTTCTGTTTTTCTAGTTAAGTTTTCTAGTGATTGTAATTTTCGACCGTTGACGGTATTTACTGTTACTCACAAGTGAACGTACAAATAGACAAGCGGACGGACAGACATACACGTGCTGAAGGTGAACAGAATATTTCAACACTTTGTATTTCGAGGTTTAAAAATGATGTAGCATGTTTTTGTCTTTAATATTTATCACATTAATTCGTTGATTAGGATTTATTATTGAAACACAAAGTGGTCAGATTATGTCCGTCTGTATGTGGTAATGAAGAACAACATTACAATAAAAACAATGTCCCATTACCTGGTTTTACCATGTATTATAGAGACTTTGTCTGGTGTTCATTTACCTCACATTATGTCATTTTTTATTTTTGTAATATAACTCGCCATTTCGTCTAGTGGTGGGGATAAAAATATTCATTTTTATGTTATTTCTAAGTTGACAATTAACTATCATATAAATCAATTCATCCTATTTAACTGAAATAAGAATTCGAATGTAACGCGAATAGGTTTTCATACAATTGTATTTTTCTTGAAATATACCACAATAAAAATATCGTTATAACGATATAATTTTATCGTTATAACGATATATTTATATAAATATAACGAAATAATTATATCGAGATAACGAAATAAATATATCGAGATAACGATATCAATATATATCGTGATAACGATATAATTATATCGAGATAACGATTTATTTATATGGAGATAACGATATAATTATATCGATATAACGATATATATATGGAGATAACGATATAATTTATTTTTATTTTTGTTTCTTTTTAGGTCCCCTATGGGCTTCTGTAAGTCGCAGTCTTATTTAATAACTCTGTTACCTATTGGTGACTTGCTGGTAGTAATATGATTGACACATCCCTGAGAATGGTGACATCTGGAAAATTTGAAAAATAAATAATACAAAGATAAAAAATTAATGTTATATAAATCAATTAAAATTAATGACCTTATAACGATAAAGTAAGTTATTTTTCAGTAACTGATTCACTTTCTGAAGAACATTCTACAAAAACTGATTTTGAAATCGGATCATAAATTTGTCCTCAGAATTTATATTAACTTAACCATGGGTGCGCACAAATATATATAGGCAAAACCTTTTAGGATACTTTCGTCATCTAATACGTGTACTCTGTGAAATTTGACTTGCGCCTGGTCTTAAAAAAATTTACTTTGTTTACCAACCAATATGAATCTCGGAGGGAATTTTTTCTCCAAGATTAACATTTTAAGTTACCGTGCTCTGTGCTTACTCTTTATTATAAAAAGTCTTTACTATGTTCCAACACTTAAAATGATATCAAAGTAAAACCCGAATTGCTGCCTGCTGTTGTATGAAGCTACTCGTACCAGAGCTCAATATTTGATTTCATTTTTGTCCCTTGTCTATGACCTTCACGGTCTACCTATACCTATTGTGCAACCAATCTAGCAATATCCTTACTCTATTGATGGGATAAAACTCACCTATACCTATACCTATACCTTCAGAACAACATATATTGTAAAAAAAAATTGGAGACTTGCTATTGTCAACTTAACTAAACAATGATTGTTCTTTTGAATTGTCTAACAATACTATTGTATATCAATCTGTAATGGCATGGGGACAATAGGAATAGGTAAATATTTCTATTCGAGTGTTGTCTCATTATATATATTATACGGGCGGGCGCATTACTTTTTCCGCAAATTTTTCAAATGTTAATTACGTTTCCGCAAATTTTATGCATTACGTTTCCGAAAATTTACCTGGTTATTCAGGTAGCTTTCATTACAATTTCAATATGATTTATAATGATTAAATAAAATTGACATAAAAATATGATCGTCAGCTTTGTGCATGAATGTATTGGGTGGATCCACTCTATTTTTTTTTTTGGCTATTGGGATTAGCTTGAATAAGACTTCATTGATAAATCCAGATTTTGAATACAAATATGATGTGAACATAATGGACAGATATGTTCTCTTTTTAACATACAAAAATAAACTTCTGAAAAAAGTTTTTAAAAATTTCAATACAACAAACGCTTGTTTGCTATGATAGTACATGTTTCTGTTTAATATTGTATGTAATACTTTTGTACAAAATTTATTGCGAATGTCACAAGTTAAAAAAAAAGAAAAAAAGTTGAACTTTCAAAATTAATGGGATCATGAAGCGGTCGTCTTTATTATTATTGTTTTAATTGTATAAACTTAAAATTGTGAATATAAAGTCGCAAAATATTTTACAAAGGTGAGATATGCCTTTTGCAGAAACGAAATTTTTTTTCCGGAAAAGTAATATATATTTTTTTCGGAAAGGTAAACTATTTTTTCCGGAAACGTAATATATTTTTTTCGGAAACGTAATGCCAATTTGCGGAAATGTAAAACGCCGATAGTACTTTATATCCACTGCGGCTTTTTGTTGAGGAAATACCAGTCATAAATATGTACTTAAGTACATGTGTTTTTATTCATTTTTCGAAAATACACTTCAAAATTATTTCAGATATGTATTATTCATTTCGTGATCTAGATACCGGAAACTCTTTGATAATTTTGTTGGTACTATAAACATAGTGCTTTTTTGATTTGAAATTTCAATAAATGCTCAAATGAAATTAAAGGTCATGTATCTAGGGTTCCTAGTGCTCGTGATGTAGCATATATATGGCTAATACATGACCTACTTCATATAAAAAATTTATTTCCAGTTTTATGATATTCTCGTCTACATTTACTCCAAACAGTCTGATTTTATTTTGTTCTCTGTTGATAGGATATATGAAGGGAGTCATAACCCCAAATATTTTCTTGCATGCTTAGATAAACGTAAAATTTTATAGAAACAGACCCAGTCAAAAGCAGTCATGTAAGTTGTGAATGTTCAACTTTATTTAAAAAAAAATAAAATGTGAAAATATATCGTGCACCTGTCAAAATCAGTTTTGTTATTTGTATTTTTTCAATTTATCCTTAATCGTTTTACATTTACTGAAAATATTCAATAAACTTTGCTGCGAATTCCCATACAAGATTTCGTATGGGCAATATAATCGATAAAAACTTTTGTTAAGTAGTATTTCGGAAAAAAAATTACTTTTGCGGCAGAAACCTAATAATTCTCGATGTTTTTAATAAATGTAAAAATGGATAACAGGAAACACCTACAATGGCTGAAAACCACAATTACATGTCACATTCTGCCAGGGAACACACAGGAAAAACACGAATAAGACAAAAGACAAACGTAGACAACGATAGGAACTCGGGACTGCCGGACTTGGTACCGGCACTAGCAAAAGCCGGTTTAAGGGTAACCAAACCTCCCCTTTATCTGACCCGTTTCCCTATAGCATAAAACGTTAGAATAAAACCCAATACAGGTAGACTACTAACTCCATGACCACAATCTTGAAAGGAGAGAAAATGACAATTCCTAATTTTGAAAGACTGGTCAATTGGTGCACGCTGCTAAACTGCCGGCTAGCTCAAACATTGTCGGACGATTGAAGGAAAATCAAACTCACAACTTCCCGAAGAGTTCGGTCAAGAATCATTATAAATTTCAGTAGACATCGGCAGTATCAGCGAGAGGCCAGTATGTGTGCCAAATTTTCAGGTTATTAGATCTCGAAGCTTATTTAACGGATGCAAGAAGAATATCTTGTCAATATCCCCTATTACGTAAAGAATGTAACTTACGTCTCAACTTTTCTGGACTTTTAATCAATTATTTCCGTAACAAGAGGCTCTCAAGAGCCTGTATCGCTCACCTGTGCCACGGCTGACATAATAGGTCAAAATAATCACAACGTTTAAGGTTCCCATTTTCAAATTTGTTTATTGACTCAGTTTAAGGGTCTCATTTTGAAGTTTGCTGATGTTATATGATCCAAAATAAACTATGTTCCCCATTGGCAGCTATTTTTGATGGGGCGTAGACTGACTGTCACCTTTCTCAAAGAAGACCATGTAAGGATCATTGTGCCTCACTTTGGTTCCAATTGGCTTAGTATTTTCAGAGGAGATCTTTGAATAATTTTCCATTGGGTCTAAGGTTAAACAATGTTCCCCGCTGACTGCCATCTTAGATGCTATGCGAACATGCCGGACACATTTATTGAAAGGGACCAACTAAGGACCATTGTGACTAAGTATCATTCCAATTGGCTATGTACTTTCAGAGGAGAAGATCTTTGAATATGTTTCCCTATAGGGTCCAATGTTAAAGACACGTTCCCTCCTGGCGGCCATCTTGGATATGATGTGGACTTGCCAGACATTTTTAAAGGGGCCTCCTATGGACCATTGTGCCCAAGTTTGGTTCCAATTGGCCCAGCGGTTTCAGAGAAAATGTTTGAATGAAAAGTTGATGGAATGATGGACGGACCACTGACACAGTGATGGCAAGAAGCTCACCATGGCATAGCCATGCAGGTCAGTTATAAAGTTATGCAGGCAATGAAGTTAGGATGCTACTTCAGTATTTATCTGGGAGAGATTTTTTTTTATTTTCATTTTTTAAAGAATATTATAAAGATCTGGGAGAGATGTTTGCAAGGTGGGCAAACAAATATTACAGATGTATACAATATACAATTATATACAATTATTATTAATTTCTGAAATAAGTAAAGATTAT
>MJUU01055413.1:33112-47191 GCA_002080025.1 Modiolus philippinarum | reverse complement strand
CGCTTTGGTGATTTTCTTCATCTTATCTATCCAAAAGAGCTAGAAATTAAGGATACTACAGATACTTCCACATCAGCCTCGTTCCTTGACCTTCATCTTGAAATTGACAAAAGAGGTACACTACAAACTAGGCTATATGACAAACGCGATGACTTCACTTTTCAAATAGTCAACTTCCCCTTTCTTTGTAGCAACATTCCAAAAGCACCAGCATACGGAGTTTACATCTCCCAACTCATTCGCTACTCAAGGGCCTGTGGTCGATACAGTGACTACCTTGATAGAGCTCGGTTGCTTACAAATAGGCTACTTAAGCAAGGGTATGTTGCCCATAACTTGAGGTCATCACTACAGAAGTTTTACGGTCGACATCACGATCTTGTGGACCGCTATGAGATATCTGTTTCCCAGATGACAACAGATCTTTCTCTTTGCCAGTAAAGTTTGTTTTTCCTCTACCGGATTTGACTTTACTACCGGAGTTGACATGTTCAACACGGCGGGTGTCTTATAAGAAGCAGGAGATGCTTACTCTACCGGTGCACCTGATCTCACCCATGGTTTTTATTGGGTCCGTAGTGTTCATTTTTGTATATGTGCGTGTCTTCATTTTCTTTTCTGTGCCATGCTCATGTTATGAATTCGTTTTTTTGTTTTTCCGACGTTGCCATTGTCCTTGGATTGTTCTTTTTAGACTGACGGTTCGGTTCTCACTTACTTTACAAAATTCCCTTGTTGACAAAAATGCTCCTCCAGGAAAATGGTGGAGAATTGCTAAATCTATCACAAAATTTAAGAATAAAAACTCCACTAGCAGTCCATTGAAAATTAATGGTGATATTTATTATCATCCCATTGATAAAGCTAATGCTATCAATGATTACTTTTCTTCTGTGTCTTCTTTAGATATTGAGCCTGAAATACCTAACATTCCACCTCTTGCTCCTTATGAGCTGTCAGATATTTGGTGTCAGAGCAGGAAATCATTGATCAGTTCCAAAGTTTAAATGTGAATAAACCAGGTGCACCTGACAATTTCCCCCCTAAATTTCTGAAAGCCATCTTCCAGTCTATAGATAAGAAACTTCATATCTTATTTAATAAAAGTTTATTTTGTGGTATCGGGCCTGTAGACGGGAAGAAAGCGAATGTATCTGCAATTCATAAAGGAAAAGGTGGTGCTGATAGTGTAACTAATTACCAACCTATATCTGTTACAAATTGCTTCAGCAAATTACTTGAAAAGATAACTTTCAAGCACCTTCATAATTACCTATTACAGTATGATATTTTGTCACATGATCAATCTGGATTTAAATATAAAGATTCCACTGTTAATCAGTTACTGATAATTTATGACACTATTATGAAAAATTTAGATATAGGTAAAGATGTAAGATTTGTGTTCTGTGATGTCTCAAAGGCATTTGACCGAGTGTGGCACCGTGGTCTAAATTATAAATTAAGAAAATATGGTATTAAATGGAATTTATTAAGTTGGTTGGTAGTTATTTAATGGATCGCAAACAGAGAGTTTGTATGGAAGGCTTTAATTCTAGTTGGAAATCTATTAATGCTGGCGTACCTCAAGGCTCTATACTTGGACCCTACTTGTTTTTGTTGTTTATTAATGATATAGTAGATGTTGTTTCCAATAAAATAAAACTCTTTGCAGATGATACATCCCTCTACTGTATTGTTGATGACCAGCAAACTGCAGCAGAGTCACTAAATTCTGATTTAGATAGTTTGCATACCTGGGCACAAAACTGGGGTGTAAGTTTTAATGCTGCAAAAACAAAATCCATACTGTTTTCTCGCAAGCAAGATATTAATATACCTCTATTACGAATGAATAATATTGAATTAGAAAATACCACTGAACATAAACACCTTGGTCTAACATTTAACAAAAATGCAACATGGAAAAATCATATTAATGACATATACAGGGCTGAACCTTAGTGAGATCGCTGTGTCACTAAGGGGTAATGTTAACAGCACGAAATGAATAAACTGTTGTTGATTGTTAAAAAAAATGACATATACTCAAGAGCTTGTTCTCGCTTAAATGTACTTCGTATGCTCAAGTATAATATTGATAGAAAATCTCTTGAAAGGCTGTATATTGGATATATCAGACCTATTTTGGAATGTGGCAATGTTGTATGGGATGACTGTACTACGCAAGAGTCCGACTTAATTGAATAAGTTCAGTACGAGGCGGCCAGAATAGTAACTGGCATGAGAAAAGTTACATCTAGGTCGAAATAAATAGTGAATTGGGATGGGACTCTTTAGAAAATAGAAGACAAAAACAAAAACTTATTCTAATGTTAAAGGCTTTACATGGCTTTCTTCCTGACTATATCTCAGATATATTCAGTTCCTATCTAAATCCTGATGTTAATTATATGTTAAGGAACCAAAGAATTTATAATGTACGATAGGTTCGTACTCAGTCATATGGTAAAAGTTTTTTCCCTTCTGTAATGAATATGTGGAATAATCTTGATGAAAATATTAGAAACATTCCTTCTATCTCCTTGTTTAAGAAAAAGTTAAATGAGGATATTATTCAGCCCCCAAATTTTTACTCAGTAGGTCCCCGCAAAATGAATACAATTATTTGCCAATTGCGCAATAATGTTAGTAATCTCAATGATCATCTGTTTCGGGCACACCTGTCTGACAGCTCACAATGCCCCTGTGGGGATGCAGTAGAGGATTGTTTTCATTATTTCTATGTTTGTCCTTTATATATGAGACATAGAATTATTATGTTCCAAGATTTACGAATGTACAGGGATATAATTAATCTTGATATTCTTTTAAAAGGCTCTGACTATTTATCTTCAGATGAATATATATATATTTTGCAAACAGTATACAAATATATTGAGAATACAGGGAGGTTAACTTAACAATCTGTAATGATTTCTATAAAATTGCATCATAATTGCAAGAGTCAAATGAGTAACTATTTTCCAAACTTGTAATTTGAGCATTTTAAAATAATTTAGTATTATTATCTGTATTTATATTTTCATTTATTTTGTTTACTTAGAGTGTGTGCACTTGTAATACTTGTAATACTTGTAATATTGGTCTCCTAATTTAAATAGTTTAATTTTGTAGTTTATGATCTGTTGTTTTTTTTCTTTCTTTCTTTTTTTTGTTTAAATCTATGAAAACAAACAATTACTAGTAGTACCCTTACAACAGCCCCTTTCTCTTTCTATTTTTATTTTTGATTGGTAATTTTTGTATTCTTTCTCTATTGATTATTTCAAAACTGTTTGTTTAAGTTTTCATTTGGTAATAAATTTAATTTATTGATACAACTCATTTTAATTGATAAGCTGTTAATGTTTGTTAATTTGGTGTTAAAAATAATTTAACTGAAAATATTAATTGCTCTAATTGCTTGTCAGTCTTCACACAATTTTTTCTCATCTTTTAACTCTAATACTATCATATTATCTGAATTAGATCGTTAATCATTGATTTATCTAATGCATATCTTGTTGACTGATTCATATTATCTTATACATTATATATGTCTGTTTGCTTATCTTGTTTTAGGAGAGGACTAGTATAGGCTTTGCCTGTTGTCCAATCCTTTTGATTTATTCAATAAAATATTTAAAATGTAAAGCACATTTTTTTTCATGGCGGCCATGTTTATTACTTTGAATATTGGGCCGAGAAATGTGGGAAAATAATTAGCCATGATCAAAAATGTGAGACAGGACAATTCCACCCTCGGGTTCTCATTTCTTAACATCAGAAACTCGGCAAGCCTCGTTTATTACTGGAAATGTGAACCCTCGGGAGGAATTGTCCTATCTCACATTTGAGAACATGACTGATTATTATATTCTTCCGTAAAGGATGGTTTACAGTGTGAGACGACCCATGTGAGATCGATGCACGCGACCTCCTCTCCCAACCTGTCCAATTTGGTGATACAATAATCGTAACCATGACCAAACGTCATAAAACATCTGACGTCATCATGTAAGCTACACTCAAATGAAGACGACGTAACTCGCTCAGTATAGGTTTCCAGATGTTTGTTGTCGTATTTTACGGAAGAAATAGCTTCTTACATTCAATCAAAATCAAAGATCGGATGTAAGAAATTCTTCGTCTTTTTCTCTCGTTTTGCTGCGCTCCACTCGAGAAAAGACGGAATTTCTTATATTCATGAAAGATACCCCGATTTTTGACATGCTGCCATGTAAGAAGTATTACACACTATACTAGTATTCTACAGTATTTTCACATAATTAATCTAAATCTCTGTCAAAGATGAAATTTGTTGATTACCGAGAAAAAAAAGCGAAAACAATGCTACAAGAAGTGAATACGAAAACGAATATCAATTTGTATAACATTTTTCGTTCTTCGAATTGTAATTTACTCTTATTGCCCGTGAAACGCCCACATAACATACAAGAGCATACATGCAAGGTACTGAGCAATTACAAAATTAATCGTCCATTTGTACAGGCGAGGAAGTGGTTGAAATAGAACAATAGAAACTGAGCTCTCGTTTAAATGAGGTAGAAATGTTACTTTTTTGGATTGCACCTCAAATTCTAGTTAACACGTGTCCGAAAATCTTGAAATTTAACGAAGTGAAAATTTCTTAAAGTAATACATGCCCCTTTAATTACCCCATATATTTATTTCACAGTGAGTACAAATTACTCACGAGCTAAAAATACAATAAAAAGTCCATTTTCTCCCTACTTAAAAACTTGAAAAAGTGGATCCTGAAAAAGGCCATATGCAGAAATCAATTTCATATGGTTTATACGATGCATAATCATATATTTGATAATACTCCTAAATTTTGTTTCCGCCCATGCCCTTTCAGGGTGGCTAGATATTTTTCTTTATTATCACACAGTTTTGACCATCAGATAGAGTTGGTTTTAAAACAATGTTTTATGAATTAATCAACGACATTTGTATATTTCTCATATAACTGTACAATACAGCGATTGTTGCAGTATAAGATACATAGTAAGTGAAATGTAAAGAAATACCGCAAATATTAAAAAAATGATTTTTTTTACCGTGGCTATGTCATCACACGTCTTGTTTATTTGAGGAGATGGCATGTAAACAAATTTACAGGGGAAACAATTTTTGTGGACTACTTCCCCGCCTTTGTATATTTGTGCGAATTTTCATATGCACTACCACCATCCATGAAGAAAATATAAATAAAATAAAATGGTCTACTTTGGAACCTTATACTAGACCGAGGGCATTATGTGATAACCCGATAGTTCAAAACCAGACAATTCTTCTTTGAATAACAGTTATCCGTTTAATGAGAATTTGTACCGCCACGTAATATTTATTTATCACCGGATATCAAAAATATTATGAAACAGTAAAAAATCTGTTTATACATTGATGTATTCTTTTGCTTCATGCTTATAATGTTATCTATCAAGTAAAGATACAAAAACAACATTAATTGAAATAAAAGGGACAGCCGGAAACATCTGCAATGGCTGAAACTAATAATTACATGCCATAATTTTCCAGGGAACTAAACAGGTAAGACACAAATGAGACAAAAGACAAACGTAAACAAAGATAGGAACTCGGGACAGCCGGACTTGGTACTGGCACTAGCAAAAGCCAGCGGTAGGGTTAAACCGGTTTATGAGTACCCAAACTTCCCCTTTATCTGTCCCGTTTCCATATAGTATAATAAACATACGAATAAAACCCAATACAGGTAGTCTATTTACTCCATGACCACAATCTTGAAAGGAGAGAAATGACAATACGTAAGGAGTGCTGGTCGCTAATCTGCCGGCTAGCTCAAGGAGCTTAGTCCGCTAAAACACTGTTGCCTTACGGAAAAAAAATCAAACTCAATACTTCCCGAAGGATTTGGTCAAGAATATTTATTATCATGTTTTTAGTAGATAACGACAGTATCAGTGAGAGGCCAGTATGTATGTGAATTTTTCAGGTCACTAGATCTCAAAGCTAATTTAACGAATGCAAGCAGAGTATCTTGTCACCCCTGGGCTTGTCACTATCCCCTATTACGCAAAGAATTTAAATTAAGTCCCAGCTTTTCTGAATTTTTAATCAGTTCCTGGCATTTTTTAACAACATTGCACTTTTTTGGACGTTTTACATTGTCTACTTTCATCAAGTGTTTATGATAAGTGCAAATTTCCTTGTTTCAGGTGTGATTCAAGTCAATAAATAAATCAAGTACCTAATCGAATGTGGGATATTTTTACAATAAATTTGATTTTCTTTTTTATTTTTGTGACTTTACATGATTTTAAGCGTCTTATAAAGTTGTTTAAATGAACACCTTTTCGTAAAGCCATGATCAACACTGGCTCACGTTTTTGCAGGACGGTATTAAGATCCAAATTAAAGATTTACGCCCAGTGTCTTCCAATTCAACAATTTACTCTTGTTGACCGTGAAAAGTCCACATATACGAACAAGAACAGACAGTTCTACATGCAAAGTATTGAGCAACTAACAATTATGAGCAGTGAAAATCGGCGTAAATATCGACAGGACCTAGAATAAAAAAATAATCGATGGTCAAAATTTCGCTTCATTTTTATTGTTCTGAACATTTTTTGCTCTAAAAACTTTTTTTTCTCTTTTGTAAAATACTTTGTATTTGCAAACAGCAAAAATGGCGATTTCCTCCATAGAAGCCTTGTTAGCATACCTACGATTGAAAGAACAAGGTAAATAACGAGCCAATTTCCACTGCCTAAGAGCTTGTTGTTTACTTTGCACTTTCATTCGGTAAAAGATTTAAGGGGGTAGACCTGGGGAAGCCTAAAATTTTCCACTCGTTTAATGTTCATAATATTTTCAGTATTAAAACTACACATGTTCATATCAACTTTCAGCAATTTTCAACAATTTTTACCGTCCCGTTTTATGTCTACTGGTCATCAAAGATACCCTGTTTCCTCATATTATTTGGTTCGTTCAGGACTTGATTGTGGTGTATAAAATTGGCTCTAATTAAATTTGTATTTGATTTAAGATTATTTCAAATGCAAAATCCTGTAGTTTAGACATGTGTGAAAGTAAGCATGAATAATGATAGTAAATTTAACTAGATATATTAAAATTTTAGAAAATTCTTCCGTCCCATTTTTTCTTAATTTAGAATAAAGTGGGTAAAAATCAATAAAATTGCTGAATCTGTGCTATAAATTACCTCCCTCGGAAGAAATCTGACTTTTACATATTTTCATTATCTTTCGACTGCATTGCAAAAAATGTAGAGTAAAATGCATTCATTATCAATAACTGGATGTTTTGGGAATTTGTTTTCATGACAAAATTAATATTCATTTGCTGTGTAGAAAAAAATTACAGTTTTAAAATTTTGATAATACCTATTGTAATGATTCTATTTGTTTGTGTAACTAATAAAAAAGTGAAAAACAGAGTTATCTTCTCCTACCCCAGGTCGACCCTCCTTAAGGAAGTACGAGTGTCGGAAATTTTGTAATTAGAATTAAAATGCTGACCTTTTTGTTTTGAAGAACTTTGCTAAAAGAACAATATATGGGCAAAAAAATCTGAAAATCCATGTTAGAATTTTTGTGATATAAGTAGTCAAACTTTGGCACATGTATCCCCTTTTAAATGGATAAACACCGAGGATATCAAATGCTTCAGAAATCTGGCGCTCATACTCCTTTAATACTCACCTTTCTTAAATTTTCTCACACTGTCGATAAATTTTACCGTTTGGCTTTTTAAAATAGAATAAGGTATATGTATTATATTTTTAGTTCATCTGTGATCAAAGGTGGATCTTACATTAATCTTCTTACTAATGATTAGACTGAGAGAAGAGCCATCACCATCTTCACTGCCAATCAAAAGCAGAAAGTTTTAAGGATATATAAATAAACTCTCATTTTAACAGAAATTAGACCTTTCATTTCGCGATTAATAAAAGAGACTTTTCAAACATATTGAAAAACCGACTTATGCAGTAGACGTCAAAATAGAAACATCACTTCTCAGCTGTGATTAAATATTGAGTTATTTCTACAAGGTGATTGGTAACTAGAAACTTATGTCATCAGGAAAATTCTGTATGATACACACAACGCTGGGGAGTAAATAATAAGAAAGTACATATATACAACATACCGGGTAGCTTCACATTTACACTTGTCTATACATCGCTTTCCATAACTAGGATAGGGACATTTCCTACACGGCTTTATACCATGTTCTGTTGTAAAACCTCTATCACACTCTGCAAGAAGAGCTTAAACTTGTTAGTAGGAATACTATCCTTTTCATTTTTTCACAAAGCGTGTGTATGAAATGGTTAACGTTACCAAAGTAACCAATCAATTCAATAGTAAAAATATACATTCCGACAAGGTTAAATATCTGTTGAAGTATTGAAGGCAAACTAATATGACCTTGGAAACAAGAGTTGTCAGAAGACAACATAGCTCGCCGGGGATTAGAGTGACCTCAATGCACAATCAATTAAAATAATACATTATTGTAACTGCAATGTTTTAAAAATTTTAAATGTGATTTAAGGAAGTTGCATGCCAAATATGAACTTCTTTACACTGAAAGAATAAGTTCTATAAGCAGGTTTCGAGTTTTTTTTTAATTGCTATAAGGGCAATGTCAAGGTCAAAATGTCTACAACTATGGTACTGCTAGATAGCTCTCTACATAGGGAAGTCACATACCCAATATAAACACCCTATCACTATAAATAACTTCTCTGTCCTTAGCTGAATTTTGGCTTTTCTATTTAGACCCTTTTTGGTTATTAGTTCTACATCAGATTTTACATGTTTTGGTAAATGGACTTCCAAATGTTTTGGTTTTATCTGCACTGATGAGACATAAGTTGTCGAAATGTGCATATGCAGAAAATAAATTGGCAGTAACTTCGGTATTTTGATATTTCTTAAAGCAAGGTTAAAGTTTTAAAAAAAAATACTCTCAATGCTATCATCATAACAAAGTCACACACCAAATATGATTATCCTACCCCTAAAAGTTAAAGTTTTTAAAGAATTTCCTTCAGGGGAATACCAAGGTCATTACAGTTGGGTGCAGTCATAACCTCTCACAAAGTTAACTTAGCTTAAACCGGTGCTAGGGGCCGTCTTGAACTTACTATGAGGTATGAGCAAAGCTCATTGTTGAAGGCCTCATGGTGACTTCAAGATGAAGAACAACAATAAAAGCGTTGTTCCTTTGCTTGTTTTTTACCATGTATTTGTAGAGACTTTGTCTCATGTGCATTTACTCCATATCCTTTTATTCACCATTTAGAACTGTTCTAATGACTGCTCTAAGTTAACTTAGAACTGTTCTAGAACAGTTCTAGAGCTGCTCTAGAAAAGTGTTCTAAAAGCAGTTATTGTCAAGAACTGTTCTAAAAGCAGTCATAGAGTAGAACTGTTCTAAAAGCAGTCATCGAGTAGAACTGTTCTAACAAAAACGGTCATAACCTGTTCTAAAAGCAGTCATGGTCTTCCGTATGACTGCTTTTAGAACTGTTCTAAGTAAACTTAGAAAATGACCGTTTTTATGACCACTTTTAGAACTGCTCTGTCTTATGACCACTTTTAGAACTGCTCTATTTTATGACTGCTTTTAGAACTGTTCTAAGTTAACTTAGAAAATGACCGTTTTTTATGACCGTTTCTAAAACTGTTCTACGTCTGCTCTAAGTTAACTTCAAGTTAACTTAGAATTGTTTCTAAGTTAACTTGGAGTTAACTTGGATGAGAGGTTCTGACTGCATCCAACTGTATGTCTACAAATATGATACCTACAGAAAGCTCTTATCGCAATTAAATAACATACCAAATATGAACACACAAACACTTAACGACTAACTTCTAAAAGCAAGTTTAAATATGAAAACCCTACCACTACAAGCCTACCTTCTAGAGGCAAGGTTAAAGTTTTTAAAAATTGCCCTCAGGGCAAGGTCAGTTTCAAAATGTTTACAGATAGGGTATCGCTAGAAAGCTGTCATCATAAGGAAGTTACAAACCAAATATGAACACCCTACCACAAAAACTCACCTTCTATAGGCAAGGTTAGAGTTTTTTTTTTAAATTGCCCTAAGGGCAAGGTCAAAGTCAAAAGTATGGTACCACAAGAAAGCTCTCAACACAAGGAGGTCACATACTAAATATCAACATCCTTAGTACTAAAGGTCTCCATTCCACAAGCAAGGTTAAAGTTTTTCCTGACGACGCCGACGCCGGAGGTATGACAATAACTCTCTGGATATTCGTCCCCGTGAGCTAAAATATCGTCCGTACGAGACCTATCTACAATAAAATGTAAGATTTATGCAGTGATGAGTAAAAAATTTTTGAAATTTTTTAAACCATTTTTTTAGTTTGATAGCAACAACTGAGTTGTAGAACTGCAAAGTTGGTTCAACAATCCTTAACCTAAGTTCTACCGTTGGTCAAGTGAAAAGTAAAAAATGACTTTGGCAGTTTTCACGAGGGAATTTAAAAATTTACCTAAAAATTACCATGGCCATGATAGATCGATTTTAAAATAGATACATGATCAAATAACTCTGTTTCCCGAAAGATTCTTGTCTCTTCGATCTTTACAAAAGGTTTACAAATATTTGGTTTATGACTTCCTTATGTTTTGATTTGATCTGCATTGAAGAGAAATAAGTTGTCGAAACGGCGATATGAAGAGGCTAGATTTACAGCAACTTCAGTATTTTTGTAATTGGACAAATCATAATAAAATCCCATGTAAACCATGCAGAACAACAAGAACTGACTTTTTCTAGTGCGGTTCCCTTGTGGCTTGTGATTGTAATTTTCGACCATTATCCTTTGTTTTTGAAGATTTTTATCGCTAAATGTATATGATTGTGTAATACGGAGGGCATGATCTTCTTTCTGCTGGTTTATTTCATCGTTTTGAGTGGCACGAGATCGGACAAAAGCGCTTCCTTCAGCAGACTTTCAGTAACATATGAGAAGCTTTGTTTACTTTTCTGAGGATCATGCTTGCAGCGAACTATTTTAGTACTCAGTCTCCAGTAAAACCGGGAATAGGCTGATCTGTTAGATATACATATCTAGTAAATAGATAGTAGGAGATGCTTACCCTTTCAATGCACCGAACCTCATTAATATGAACAAGTCCTTATCATTTCTGATTGTTATTTTTCAACGGGCGACGAGACTTTAATATCGGAATACTTTACAAATACATGCTGAAGTAAATTTCCAACCATTCGGTATATGATCTTCCTTCTAATTTTATTTGCATTGAAGTTGCACATATTGCAGGACGGCAATCAAGTAAATTTACAGCCATTGCATTATTTACTTAATTTCTAAAAGGGAATTTACTTTAGAAATACTAAACAATGTATATGTGAACATAACATACCTATACATGTTCCATTATCATGTTGATAAAAGTCCGTACAACAAAATTCGCGCCTGAAATTGAAATGACAATGTAATCAAAATTAAAGACCAAACAAGTACATGTATTTGATTTGTGGTTCATATAAAGTATTTAATAAACCTTGCGAAAATTGATTACCAAACAAATTGTTACACTCATTATATTAACTTACTCTCACATCCAAACTTTTACAACAAGGTTACAGATTTCATAAATTATTAATTACTTTTAAGAAGTTTTACAGAAGATATAAAATTTAATATCAAGATATGACGTGACTCGCAAACAGCTAATTACTAAAGGCATTTCTCATCCTCGACTTTATGGAAATGTTGTTAAAAAATGTCAGCAACTGATACATAATCCAGAAAAACTTGGACGCAACTTACATTCTTCACGTAATAGTGGATAATCGACGAGATATTCTGAGCAAACCTGTTGAATTGGCTTTCGATTCCAGTGACCTGAACACTGGCCCCTCACTGATACTGCCGATGTCTACTGAAATACATGACGACTCCGGGGAGTTTTGAGTTTGATTTTTCTTCCGTAGTGTGACAGTGTTTTACCAGCAGACTAGGTTCCCTGAGCTAGCCGGCAGTTTAGCGGCGAGCACTCTTTGACCCATCCTTCTAAATTACGTTTTGTCATATGCTTTATTTTCTAAGATAGTTGTACCTGTGTTGGGTTTTTATTTGTTATAGTTAAAGTATGTTTCAGAGTAATTAATTGAATAAAAAAGGGGTGGTCAAGATGCCTGAGCGCGCAGCGCGAAGGCATTTTAACTACCCCTTTTCGTACGAAGCACTTTAATTCAATTAATTACTCTGAAATATACTTTAACTGATTTAAAGACCGTGCAATTTATTTAATATACCGAATTTTATATGTGAAAAAATGAATACTGACATCCCGCCATCAAAATAGAATCTTCTACTCATGTATATTCATCAGTTTATTAAGGCTATATGCATGAAATAGTTAATAAATGTATGTTTTGTTCTACATGCGGAAAAGTTGTCTTTTATTTTGATCTTGTATCAAATATTTGTATACTTTTATTACATAAATACCGATTAGATTGTATTTTCTTACATCTGTTCATTAACTTGCGATGGTAGTCGCGACAGTTTATGAAGGTCGTTTGATCACCTTGATATTACAGAAAGGTAGCACAGGTTCGATCCTTGGACTGGGGAAATTTATCCCACATGAAACCTAAACTTCATTTAATATTTAGGTGAAACATAACAGAAAGTCAAAGTTAGCATATATGTGAATGAATATGCATAAAAATTAATGAGGTAAATAATTCGGGGTAAGTAAATAATTTGAGGTAAATTATCAGTTAAAGTGCTTCAAAATCGAGAGAATCAGTGGAAAGACAAAAGAAAGATGGAATAGTCCAAGGCATTTACAAGAATTAAAGTGTCTTGAATAACAAACGAAATGTTTATAAGAGGTCTTCAAGGATGTTTATTATACTATAGGTAAACGGGATAGAGAAAGGGGATTTTGACTACCCATAAACCGGTTAAAACCTACCACTAGCTTTTGCCAATGCCAATGCCGGTACCAAAAATAGAATAAAAAAGATAAAAGGAAACACCTACGATGGCCAAAAAACATAGCCACATGCCACAAAGTAAATAGGAACTGCACAAGAAAAAACCCACAATAAAAATACAAAAGACAAATGTAAACAACGATAGGAACTCGGGACAGCTGGACTTGGTACCGGCACTAGCAAAAGCCAGCGGTAGGGTTAAATCGGTCTATGGGTACCCAAACCTCCCCTTTCTCTGTCCCGTTTCCCTATAGTATAATAAACATACGAGTAAAACCCATACAGGTAGACTACAAACTCCATGATCACAATCTTGAAAAGGAAAATGGGGGAACAAAACGTAATTTTGAAAGATGGGTCAAGGAGTGCTTGACCAAGTCCGAGTTCCTATCGTTATTTATGTTTGTCTCATGTCTTAATTGTAATTTTTCTAGTGCAGTTCTCTTGTGAATTGTGGCATGTTATTATTGTAGCTACCGGCCATTGAAGGTGTTTTCTGTTATCCTGTTTTTGTACTTATTTTACAATGAAAACACTTAGTAGCCATCAAGAAGAGGCTTATAGAATGATAAAGAATGTTTAACATCAATTCAGTTTCAAAACTACATAACTAATAAGTAGCCCTGCTTTCCAATTGACTACTTGCTGATGAAAGCTTCTTTGATTAGATCAGTCATTGCGATACATGTAAGATCAATTATTGTGATACATGTAGTTAGGTATTGTATTGTAACACTATGATGCCTAAGCCGAATGGTGAACTTTCGAATTTCTATCTCTACAATTGACAATTGTGTTTAATAACTTGTTTTTGGAGTTTCTCACGTTTAATAACAGATTGACATCGGGTGACAGGCAGTTTCTACTTTTAGATAATTGTTTAACATTTTAATTACATTTAAATCTTTTAATTGCTCTGTCCAAAGTGTTAAGGTTGACTCTTATTGATAAGCTTATTGTAGCTAAAGTTATGGCCAGTTTTTAATATTGGCTGAAGAACATTTAAAAAGTTAGTACCTGCTTAAACG
>MJUU01055413.1:0-12709 GCA_002080025.1 Modiolus philippinarum | reverse complement strand
TTTTCACATAGGGTCCAATGTTAAAACTATGATCCCCGCTGGCGGCCATCTTGGATATAGCACGGATCTGAAAAACAATTTTTTTTTGTAAGGGACCATCTAAGGACTATTGGGGCCAAGTTTGGTTTCAATTGGCTCAGTAGTTTCAGAGGAGATCTTTGAAAGTGTTTTCCCATAGGGTCCAATGTTAAAACTATGATCCCCGCTGGCGGCCATCTTGGATATAGCGCGGATCTGAAATTTTTTTTTTTTGTAAGGGACCATCTAAGGACTATTGTTGCCAAGTTTGGCTTTAATTGGCCTAGTAGTTTCTGAGGAGAAGATCTTTGAAAGTATTTTCCCATAGGGTCCAATGTTAAAACTATGATTCCCGCTGGCGGCCATCTTGGATATAGCGCGGATCTGAAAAACAACTTATTCTGCAGGGGACCATCTAAGGACTATTGTGGCCAAGTTTGGTTTCAATTGGCCCAGTAGTTTCAGAGAAGAAGATCTTTGAATGAAAAGTTTACGCCGTACGGACGACGGACGACAGACGGACGGACGGACGACGGACGAAAAGTGATGGCAAAAGCTCACCCTGGCTCTAGCCAGGTGAGCTAAAAAGGAGAGCCAAAATCAGCTAAGAACAGAGCTATACAGGAGGAAGGTACCCGTTATGTTTAACAAAATTTTCTAAATTTACATTATATATAAAATGTTTCTGAAGTTATGTTCCGTAAACCAATGTTCAGCCCAATTTAAATTTTTGTAAATGTAAAAAAATGGATAACAGGAAACACCTACAATGGCTGAAATTATAATTACATGCCACAGTCTGCTATGGAAGTACACATAAAGAACACGAATAAGACAAACGTAAACAACAATAGGAACTCGGGACAGCCGGATTTGGTACCGGCACTAGAAAAAGCCAGCGGTAGGGTTAAACCGGTTTATGGGTACCCAAACCTCCCCTTTACTCTGTCCCGTTTCCCTATAGTGTAATAAACACACGAATAAAACCCAATACATGTAGACCACTAACTCCATGACCACAATCTTGAAAGGAAAGAAAGAAGAGGCTCTCAAGAGACTGTAACGCTCACCTGGACCATGGCTGACATTAAAGATGAATGGCATTTCCAATAGGGTCCAGAGTTTAAACTATGTTCTCGCTGGCGGCCTTCTTGGATGAGGTACAGACCTGTCGGATACCATTTTTGGAACGGACCATCTAAAGACTATTGTGACTATGTTTGGTTTTAATTGGACCAGTAGTTTAAGAGAAGATCTTTCAATGTGTTTTCCATAGGGTCCAATGTTAAAACTATGTCCTTGCTGGCGGCCATCTTGGATGAGATACGGACCTGTCAGATACCCTCTTTGGAAGGAACCACCTAAAGACCATTATGACTAAGTTAGATTCTAATTGGACTAGTACTTTCTGAGAAAGAGATATTTGAATGTCTTTTCCCATTGAGTCCAATGTTAAAAGTATATTCCCTGCTGGCGGCAATCCTGGATGAGGTAATGACCTGTCGGATACCTTTTCCGAAAGGGAGCATCTAAGGATCATTATGACTAAGTTTGGTTCAATTGGACTAGTAGTTTCTGAGAAGATCTTCGAATGTCTTTTCCCATAGGGTCCACTTTTAAAAATATGTTCCCCGCTGGCGGCCATCTTGGATGAGGTACGGATCTGTGGGATACCTTTTTGGAAGGGACCATCTAAGGACCATTGTGACTATGTTTGGTTTCTAATTGGACTAGTAGTTTCTGAGATCTTTGAATGCGTTTTCCATCGAGACCAATGTTAAAACTATGTTCCCCGGTGGCGGCCATCTTGGATGAGGTACGGACCTCTCGGATACCTTTTATGGAAGAGACCATCTAAGGACCATTATGACTAAGTTTGGTTCTAATTGGACTAGTAGTTTCTAATGAGAAGATCTTTGAATATCTTTTCCCATAGGGTCAATGTTAAAACTATGTTTCCCCCCTGGCGGCCATCTTGGATGAGGTACGGACCTGTCGGAAACCTTTTTTGGAAGAGACCATCTAAAGACTATTGTGACTATGTTTGGTTCTAATTGGGACTAGTTGTTTCTGAGAAGATCTTTGAATGCGTTTTCCATAGGATCCAATGTTAAAACTATGTTCCCCGCTGGCGGCCATCTTGGATGAGATACGGACCTGTCGGATACATTTTTTGGATGGGACCATCTAAGGACCATTGTAACTAAGTTTGGTTATAATTTGGCTGATAGGTTCTGAGAAGAAGATCTTTAAATGTCTTTTCCCATAGAGTCCACTGTTAAAACTATGTTCCCCGCTGGTGGCCATCTTGGATGAGGTACTGATCTGCGGGATACCATTTTTTGGAAGGGACCATCTAAGGACCATTGTGACTATGTTTGGTTTCTAATTCGACTAGTAGTTTCTGAGAAGATCTTTGAATGCGTTTTCCATCGAGACCAATGTTAAAACTATGTACCCCGGTTGCAGCCATCTTGGATGAGGTACGGACCTCTCGGATGCCTTTTACTGAAGAGACCATCTAAGGACCATAATGACTAAGTTTGGTTCTAACTGGACTAGTAGTTTCTAATAAGAAGATCTTTGAATATCTTTTCTCATAGGGTCCTATGTTAAAACTATGTTTCCCCCTGGCGGCCATCTTGGATGAGGAACGGACCTGTCGGATACCTTATTTTGGAAGAGACCATCTAAAGACTATTGTCACCAAGTTTGGTTCCAATTGGCCCAGTGGTTTGAGAGGAGAAGATCTCTGAATGAAAAGTTTACGCCGGACGGACGGACGACGGACGCCAAGTGATGGCAATAGCTCAATACATAATTTAGATGTTTTGGTTTTATCTGCACTGATGAGACATAAGTTGTCGAAATGCGCATATGCAGAAAATAAATTAACAGTAACTTCGGTATTTTGATATTTAGAAAGATGGGTCAAGGGGTTCTTGTCGCTAAACTGCCGGCTAGCTCAAGGAGCCAAGTCTGCTGGTAGAACACTGTCGCACTACGGAAGAAAAATCAAATTCAAAACTTCCCGAAGGGTTTGGTCAAGATTCATCGTAGATTTCAGTAGACATCGGCAGTATCAGTCAGAGGCCAGTATGTGCAGGTCATAAGGTCTCAAAGCTAATGTAACGAATGCTAGCAGAATATCTTGTCGATATCCCCTATAACAACCTTTCTGGACTTTTAATCAATTTGTGGCATTTTTAACAACGGGGATTTGAAATGCTCTTAGTAATAAGCTGTTTACGAGTAACGCCATATTTAGACATCAAATGTTCATATCTATTATAAAACTTCTTAAATGTATTCAACAACTTATGAAATCTGTAACCCTGTTTTAAAAGTTTGGCTGTCAAAGTAAGGTTACGTTCATTAAAATCGTCAAGAGTAGAACACACTCGTGCGAATCGTACCAGTTGAGAAATATAAGTACATGTAACCTTACGATTGCCCTACAGGTCCTTAAATAATCAGCTGCCTTTCTTAGCTGTTGAGGTGTCTCCGTCTTGTCATTCCTCAATTTCCTTCAATACTTGCTTATTTAAGTTTTAAGTATTAAGACCGGTACCAAATCAGTAGTAAAATGTAAAACGTTCCAAGGTATAAGAAAGCATCTTTGTTTCTTATTCTTTTTGCAACACTTTCTTTAATAAACCTGGCGTTTAAATTGTTAAAGGAAAAACAAACTTCGCAAAGGAGATAATTTTATACAAATATCAATACAGAAATAAACATATCGCAATATATTTCTCTTATCTCAACTGTATTCGTATTATTTGTAAACAATATAATAATTCTAAAATCATACAAAGTATGAACAAAATCTTCAATAGAATTTCAAAGTTACCCCTCGAATAGTCATTTCCCTTTCATTTCTATGTAAAATCATTAGTTTAATGATTAATTAGTACATGTTGACGTGCAAGATTTGTTTTCTATTTTTCAAAATAAAACATTTTTGTTTCAACACAGAAAATATCACAGAACTCAAATCAACTTAAGGGAGTACGAGTGTGAGAAAATTTATAATTAGAATGAAAACTCTTGCCTTTTGTTTTGTAAAGCAACATAAGCAAGAAATTTTGAAAGTCCATGGTAAAATATTTGAACTATATTACATCAAAATTTTGGCGGGAAATGGTCTTCTCTAGAGTTTTCCTTCATTTTTCATTAGCGGCTTTTATGGTTTAAAATATATGAAAATATATTTGGAAAAATATACTAGTATAATTTTGTACCTTGTCTATTTTATCATTACATGGAATGTTTAAAAGAAAGAACTAGACATTGGTAACTCCCAGGGCAATGCAACCTACACAGCTATTACTCTGTCTAAAGAGGAGATATTATCTGTTTTGCTGTCCTTTGGGATTTCAACCAAAGATGAAGACGCCGATCTCCAGGTTCCTTGTACTGGTAACCAAAATTACACAAATGCCCATATAAACAACGATACTTCGCTTGATCTGCAAAATGCTCTACAAAATTCTTTCTGAGTTTTTAACCCCCATCCCGACAGCCGTAAAAAGGGGTCTTCAAAAACACTGTGATACTAGCTTTTCTAGAAGTGTTGTAAATGAAATGTGGATATTAAATATAAACTCTCAAGATTTTCTTGACATCCTAAAATCAAGATCATTATCACATTGTACCAACATTAAAACTTTTGACTTCTCCACACTTTATACTACCATTCTTCAGGAACAACTGAAATCTCGGCTGAAAGATATAATTCATCGATGTTTCTCCCGTAAGAACGGCGAACGAAGATATAAGTACATTGTCACAGGCAGAGAACAAGCATACTTTGTGAAATATGACTCAGAATCAAAGAAAAAATACACAGAGGAAGAAGTGATTAAAATGTCAGAGTTTCTGATTTGACAATATATTTAAAGAAGCAAAGATAACAGGAAACACTTACAATGGCCGAACATTACAATCACATGCCACAATCCACCAGGGAACTGCACACGAAAAACAATAAATGACCAATGACAAACATAAACAACAATAGGAACTCGGGATAGCCGGACTTGGTACCGGCACTAGCGACAGCTAGAGGTAGGGTTAAACCGGTTTATGGGTCCATAAATAATAACCGGTTTATTTGTCCATTTTGGAGGGCTTGTTTTTCAACAGACCACCGGAATTCCAATAGGCACAAACTGTGTCCCTCTTTAAGCAGATCTATTTCTTCACTCCTATGAGGCTGAATTCATTGCAGGGCTTCTTCAAAATAAAGACAAAAAAGTGGCCAAGTCCTTTAATTTCAGCTTCCGTTAGATAGATGATATTTTATCACTAAACAACCCTCGCTTCGATGATTTTCTTCATCTTAATTATCTAAAAGAGCTTGAAATTGAGAATACTACAGATACTTCCATATGAGCACCGTTCCTTGACCTTCATCTTGAAAATAACAGAGGTATACTACAAACTAGTCTGTATGACAAACGCAATGACTTCACTTTTCCAATAGTCAACTCCCCTTTTCTTTGTAGCAACATTTCAAAAACAACAGCATTTGGAGTTTACATCTCACAACTATTTCGCTACTCAAGGGCTTGTGGTAGATACAGTGACTGCCTTGATAGAGCTCAGTTGCTTACAAATAGACTACTTAAGCAAGGGTACGTTACCAAAAACTTAAAGTCATCACTACAGAAATTTTACGGTCGTCATCACGATCTTGTGGATCGCTATGGGATATCTATTTCCCATATGACAACAGATCTTTCCGTTTACCACTAAAGTTTGTTTTTCCTCTATCGGATTTGACTTTACTACCGGAGTTGACATGTTCAACACGGCGGGTGTCTTATAAGAAGCAGGAGATGCTTACTCTACCGGTACACCTGATCTCATCCATGGTTTTTATTGGGTCCGTGTTGTTCATCTGTATGTGTGTCTTCATTTTTTTGTCCTGTACTCAAATGGTGTCTTAGTGTTTCCGATGTTGCTGTTGTCCATGGATTGTTCGTTCCTTTGACTGACGGTTCGGTTATCACTTACTTTACGCATTTTAAAGTGATCTATGACCAAGATCCAATATATTTTGCTCTGTTTTAATGGATAAAACCCTAGGATATCGAATGCTTCTGAAACTGAAGCTCATACTCCCTTAAGCCAAGCGGGGAAGTAGTTCACAAAATTGTCTCCCCTGTAAATTTGTTTACCTGCCATCTCCTCAAATAAACAAGATGTGTGATGACACAGCCACGGTAAAAAAATCAAATTTCTAATATTTGCGGTATTTCTTTTACATTTCTCATACTATGTATCTTATGATGCAACAATCGCTGTACGGAACAGATATATCTTCTACTTCGTAGTGACCGCCTTTATCATGTCCAAGATTATGTCACTTTGTACTGCGCATGTTAATTACAAAAATGAAGTTAATTTACAAAAATGAAGTAGAGAAAAATATTGTTTTTTATGCTTTTTGAATAAGATAAAACTATTTACATGATGTGATGTGATTAGTGACTGTATGTATAGGGTGATATTGCATGCTTGAACGACTCAACTGAGCTGTTCATCACAATGCAATGAGGGAGACTGTTCCAGTTTTTGATAGTGCGAGGGAAAAATGAGTTTTGTCTTAATTGTGTTCTGTAGGAAGGTAATTGTAAAGAGAGTGGGTGCATGTTGCGTGTCTGTCTGAGTGGTGGAATAAGTCTGTCTGTTTTTGGTACAGCAACTTGTTCATGCAAGATCTTGTATAGCATGACAACTCCGACAAGGTTTGCGTCTGTTCGTCTATCTGCTAGGCTTCTCCATTTTAGTGAACATATCATGTCACTTACTGGAAGTGTTATGATGTCTGTTAGTGACAAACCTAGCAGCCCTTCGTTGAACTTTTTCTATGTTGTTTATATCCTGAGCAATATATGGATCCCAGGTTGAACAGGCATATTCTAGAGATGGACGAACTAGAGATTTGTATGCCTGTTCCTTTACTGAGGTGGAACCGATGTTAAGGTTCCTACGTAAAAATTGCTTTTGTGCAGATGTTGTTTACATGACTGTGCCATTTGCGGTCCGATTGTATTGTGACACCAAGGTATTTTGCTTTATCCACATGTTCTAGTTTATGGCCATGTAATGTATAGTCATGTTTTAAAATGTTTTTGTTTCTAGTTATGGAAATAACATTACATTTATCGGGATGGAAGGCCATTTTCCAAGTTTTTTCCCAATGTCCAAGTTTGTCCAGATCATTTTGTAGGGTTTACAGTCACTGTTGGATTTTATTGTAAGATAAGCAATTGCGTCATCCGCAAATAGACGAATTGTAGAGTTTAGGCCGACTGGCATATCATTGATATAAAATAAGAACAGACTAGGTCCCAGAACGGAACCTTGTGGTACACCTGTCGTTTGAAGTGTCTTCCTCTAGGACTACTGCCTGAGTACGATTTGACAAGAAGCTTTGAATCCACCTGTTTGTTTTACCTTGTATTTCATAATTGCGAAGTTTGTGTGTAAGTAAGTTGTGACTGACCTTGTCAAAAGCTTAAGAAAAATCCATTATAAGTACATCTGTCTGAGCCATGTTTTCAATGTTTTTTGATATGTCATCCAAAAATGCCAAAAGTTGTGTTTCACAGGATCTGTTTTTACGAAAGCCGTGTTGGAGAGGATAAATAATGTTATGAGTGTCGGCGTGTGTCATGATTGAGCTGACAACTACATGTTCCATGATCTTGCCACAGATACAAGTTAGGGAGATTGGTCGATAGTTTTCTGGATTGTATTTTGACCCTTTCTTGTAAATGGGAGAAACATGAGCAGTGCGCCAATCTGTTGGTATTTCACCAGTATTTAGAGATTTGTTGTAGATTAGACTTAATATTGGTGCTATTTCTTGTGACAGTTCTTTAAGTATGCGAAGTTTAATTGCATCAGGTCCGCTAGCTTTGGTTGGGTCAAGATTTTGTAAGAATTTGGTTATACCTTGTGGTGTTATGTTAATGTCTTTCATTGTTGGATAGATTGTCTGATCTTTCATATATTTGCCATGTTAGAATTCAGTTGATGTAATGGTGGAAGCTTCTAAGAAGACGGATTTGAATTGTATGTTCAGTGCATTTGCTTTCTGCTTTGCAACTGTTATTATTTGCCATCCCTTTTTAGTGAAGCAATGCCACAATAGTCTGTCTTTTTGCTCTTTACATAAGACCAAATTTTTTTCATGTTGGAGAAAGTGCCATCTTCTGGTTTGGGTGTTACAATATTTTCTATATACCGCCAGTTTTCATCAGTTTTTTAGTTTCTGTTGTTATCCACGGTGCTTTGTGCTTTTTAGAAAGTTTTTTTTATATTGTGGTATGTGTTCAGTGACTAGCTGATTAAGATGTGTTTTAAAGTCTAGCCACAGCTCTTCGACAGTACAAGAGTTGATCCTTTCTGATAATGCAGTGTATAGTTTCTCAATCTCTTTTTAGCTCACCTGGCCTATAAGACCATGTGAGCTTTTGCCATCACTTTGCGTCCGTCGTCCGTCTTCCGTCAACAATTTCAAACATCTTCTCCTATGAAACTGCTGCGCCAACTGTTACCAAACTTTACCTGAAGCATCATCAGGGTATGCAGTTTCAAAATTGTGTTCGATTAGTCCGATGACAAAACAACATGGCTGCTGTTACTAAAAATAGAACATAGGGGCAAATTGCTGTTTTTGCAAATAACTCAAAAACCGTTACATATATCAAAAATCTGTTATGTAGTAAAAGTGATCAGCATAGCAAGATCTACTTGCCGTGCAATTTTGAAGAAAGTCCGATAAACCGCCTTGGAGTTATTGCCCTTTTTCCGTAACATTATCATTTTTTATTTTTTATTTCAAAAAGTGTAATAGATAGAGGTCAAGTGTGTATAGCAAAAAGGTTCAGCATATCAAGATCTACAAACCCTGAAATTTTGAAGGAAATCCAAAAACCCTTGCAGGAGTTATTGCCCCTTTTTCACAGAATTTTCAAAATTTTCATATTTTTCGTCTTTTATTTCCAAAACTATAGAAGATGAAAGTTAAGTGTAAATTGATAAAATGTTTGCCATGCTGTGTGGATTTCAAAACTGGCGTTTAAAATTGTTTGTTGACCGCCCATTTTCAAAATGGCCACCAAAAAAAGGCGGGAAAATTCAACATTGTTCGATTTCAATGAAATTCGGTTTCCAAATTGATATTGATGTAGCGAGTTCAAAACCGGTGATGAAAATTGTTCGTTGACCGCTATGGCACGCGATAGTAACAAAAATACGGTATACCTAGTATTTCGAACGAAAACTAGGGGTTTTCGTGCGAAATACTAGGTATACCGCACGTTAACTAGGGGTTTCCGATCGGTATACATAGTATTTCGCCGAAAACCCTAGTTTTCGTTCGAAATACTAGGTATACCGCATTTTTGTTACTATCGCGTGCCATACCGATCGGTATCGGAAATTCGAGTTTAAACCAAAAACGCTATTCATAGTTTTAGCCAATGAGAAGCGAGAAACGGAAATCGCTATTTGATATTTAACGTTCGTCCAATCAGAAACGGAAAACGGTATTCAGGGTTTAATTAAACCAATCAAAATCGTTTATTCTGTTTATCGCTTATAATTCTCTATTTTTTATTCAAATTTTCGTATCTTTTATTTGTTTCATATATTTTGATATTATAAATTAATTATCAAATAGAGTTGTGCCTGTGACACTTTTAGGTGCAAATGGATATCAGATTTGCGGGTCATGGAAGGATATTCGATCTCGACTGTCTGTATTCACCTTCACCAGTTAAAAGTTGTGAATATCGCCGTTTAAGACTTTGTTTTAAAAAAAATTCCATTCAACTAATCTCTAGAGCAAAGATCTTTTATTTTCATATAACTTGATGTGTACTCCGTTTCGAAATTAAAAAAAATCATGAAATTTGGTAAGAAAAATAAATATTTTGATAAGTAGTTGAAAAAACAAAAATTTAACTCAGTCTTATAAATGATCAAAACAATTCAGTGTTTTAAAACTTTTACTTCATCATATTATCCTTTCCAAAGAATTTTTTAATTCTCAAAGTTATAACTTTGATGGATTTCAGCATTTAAGAGGTATGAAAAGTATAATTTTAAGTATCCGGTTTAAACTTACTATTTAAAAATGAAGTAAGCAATAAAGTGCTTTGAAAATTTTACTTCATTATATGCTCTCGAAAGAGTTTGATATGTTGCAAAATAAAAAAAATCATCAAATTTAGCAAAGAATAGGTAGACAAGTTAGATTTTTAATCAGTGGTTAAAACTCAGTCTTTAAAAATGACAAAAAAATTAAGTGTTTTGAAAATTTTACATCATAATTTCCTTTCAAAGGAGTTTTATAATTCGCTAAGCAAAAACTTGGTGAATTTTAGCATTAAAAAGGTTAAAAAGTAAAATTTTTATTTTGCGGTGTAAACTTACTCTTCATAAATTAAAAAAAGTTAAGTGTTTTGAAAATTTTACATCATTATATAATTGCATAGGAGTTTGATAGGTTGCAAAATGAAAAATTCTTCAAATTTAAAATGGAAAAAGTATGAAAAGTATGATTTTAAATCAGCAGTTTAAACTCAGTCTTTAAAAATGACAAAAAAAATTCAGTGTTATGAAAATTTTAAATCATAATATCCTTTCGAAAGGAATTATAATTCGCAAAGCAAAAACTTCATGAATTTTAGCATTAAAAAGATATGAAAAGTAAAATTTTTAGTCTGCAGTTTATACTTACTCTTTTAAAATGTGAAAAAAAGTTAAGCATTTTGAAAATTTTACTTCATTTAATCCTTGCGAAGGTGTTTGATATGTTGCGAAATACAAAAATCATCAAATTTAGAATATAATAGGTATGAAAAGTAAGATTTTGAAGCAGTGGTTCAAACGCAGTCTTTAAAAATGACATAAAAATCTCAGTGTTTTGAAAATTTTACATCAAAATGTCCTTTCGAAGGAGTTTTATAATTCGCGTAGCAAAAACTTGATTAATTTTAGTAATAAAAAGGTATGAAAAGTAAAATTTTTAGTCTGCAGTGTAAACTAACTCTTGAAAATGTCAAAAAAGTTAAGTGTTTTGAAAATTTTACATCATTATATCATTGCGTAGGAGTTTGATAGGTTGCGAAATAAAAAAATTCTTGAAATGTAATATGGAATAGGTATGAAAAGTATGAATTTTAATCAGCAGTTTAAACTCAGTCTTTAAAAATGACCAAAAAAAAATCAGTGTTATGAAAATTTTACATCATAATATCCTTTCGAAAGGAGTTTTATAATTCGCAAAGCAAAAACTTCATGAATTTTAGCATTAAAAAGATATGAAAATTAAAATTTTTAGTCTGCAGTTTATACTAACTCTTTTAAAATGTGAAAAAAAGTTAAGCGTTTTGAAAATTTTACTTCATTAAATCCTTGTGAAAGGCGTTTGATATGATGCGAAATACAAAAATCATCAAATTAAGAATATAATATGTGAAAAGTAAGATTTTGAAGCAGTTGTTTAAACGCAGTCTTTAAAAATGACATAAAAATCTCAGTGTTTTGAAAATTTTACATCATAATGTCCTTTCGAAGGAGTTTTATAATTCGCGTAGCAAAAACTTGATCAATTTTAGCATTAAAAGGTATGAAAAGTAAAATCTTTAGTCTGCGGTGTAAACTAACTCTTGAAAAATGTCAAAAAAGTTAAGTGTTTTGAAATTTTTACATCATTATATCATTGCGTAGGAGTTTGATAGGTTGCGAAATAAGAAATTCTTGAAATTTGACATGGAATAGGTATGAAAAGTATGATTTTTAATCAGCAGTTTATATGTTTGATATGTTGCGAAATATAAATCATCAAATTAAGCATATAATAGGTATGAAAAGTAAGATTTTGAAGCAGTGGTTTAAACGCAGTCTTAAATTTGAAGAATTTTTTATTTCGCAACCTATCAAACTCCTTCGCAAGGATATAATGATGTAAAATTTTCAAAAAACTTAACTTTTTTTGTCATTTTTGAAGAGTTAGTTTACACCGCAGACTAAAAATTATACTTTTCATACCTCTTAAATGCTAAAATCCATGAAAGTTTTAACTTCGGGAATTATAAAATCCCTTGGAAAGGATATGATGAAGAAAAAGTTTTAAAACTCTGAATTGTTTTGATCATTTATCAGACTGAGTTTTTGTTTTTTCAACTGCTTATCAAATTATTTATATTTCAAACCAAAATTCGTGATTTTTTTTTAATTTCGAAACAGATTACACATCAAGTTATATGAAAATAAAAATCTTTGCTCTAGAGATAAATTAAATGGAAAATTCTTTTTAAACAAAATCTAAAACGGCGATATTCACAACTTTTAACTGGTGAAGGTGAATACAGACAGTCGAGATCGAATATCCTCCCATGACCCGCGAATCTGATATCCATTTGAACCTAAAAGTGTCAAAGGCACAACTCTATTTGATAATTAATTTATAATATCGAGATATATAAAACAAATAAAAGATACGAAAATTTGAATAAAAAATAGAGAATTATAAGCGATAAACAGAATAAACGATTTTGATTGGTTTAATTAAACCCTGAATACCGTTTTCCGTTTCTGATTGGACGAACGTTTACTTAAAAATCAAATAGCGATTTCCGTTTCTCGCTTCTCATTGGCTAAAACTATG
>MJUU01055412.1:9590-20168 GCA_002080025.1 Modiolus philippinarum | reverse complement strand
TATAAATGAAGATGTATATTTTGGTATTATTTATATACCACCAATAAATACTAAATACGCATCGGATGATGCTTTTGAAGAAATAGAATTGGAATATGAAAAACTTTCATTACAATCAAGTTATGTTGTATTACTTGGCGACTTTAATAGTAGAGTTGGAAATTTATCTGATTTTTATGAATACAATGATGATTTTGAGGATATTTTGATGAATGATTTTTCTGAGTTTATTGATTTCACAGATGTACATGTATTAGATAATTTAAATATACCAAGGAATAGAAATAGTTATGATACTGTTGTAAATGTTTATGGAAGAAAATTAATTGATTTGTGTAGAAATAATAAGTTATATATTTTAAATGGACGATTTGAAAATGACCTGAATGGTAAACCAACTAGTCGAAGTAATAGTGTGATTGATTATATTATGTGTACATCTCAATTTATGAAACACATAGAATATTTTGATGTTTTAGAATTTTCCAATCTGTATTCTGATGTTCATTCACCTTTGTGTTTGATGGTAGCAAAATCACAGTTACCCATTCATGAAAATATTGAGCATGATAATATTAGAACGGAAAAAATTATAAATGGAGTTATGAAAAAGTTGGTGATTTTAGAAAAAAATATAGATCAAACCAGACTACAGACTTTGAATTTGACTTTATCACAGATAGATAAAGACAATTTTTCAAAGTCTTAAATTGATAATATTGTTTATGAAATTTCAAATATACTTATCGATAGTGCCAAAGAAACTTTTGGCACAAGGGTTCACAGAGGAAATATAAATAAATACAAATGGTAAGAAAAACAATAAAGATTGGTACACTCTTGATTGCTTAAGGGCAAAAAAGAGTTGCGAAAATATCAAAGATTATACAAAAATTATATGTCGAATATATTTAAGGAAAGACTTAGAAGAAGTGAGAAATTTTACAAAAATATAATGGATGTTAGTATTAAAAATTATAATGATGCATTTAGTAAGAATATGCAAAATTTAAAAACTTCAAACCCCAAAGAATTTTGGAAAGTTTTTAATGAAAATGAAAAAAGAATGCAGAGCGATATACCTATTGAAAGCCTGTATAATTTTTTCAAAGAATTAAATAAAAATAATTTTGATGATGAATTTGATATTGACCCTGACATATTTACTGAACCATTAAATGATACACTGAATAGAGCTATTACTAAGGAAGAGATTGCAAGGGCTGTCAAAAAAGCAAAAAATAACAAATCCCCTGGCGAAGATAAAATATTAAATGAATATATTGCATCTTCTCTTGATAAAATGAATACATTATTATTTAATATTATTTTTGATACAGAAATATTGCCAGAAGCTTGGCAGATAGGAAATATTATTCCTATTTTTAAAAACAAAGGTTCAATATTTGAAGCGAAAAATTATAGACCTATTACATTATTATCATGCCTTGGAAAAATATTTACTTCTGTATTGAATCAACGATTAACTGATTTCATTGACGACTGGAATATTTTAAACGAAAACCAGGCTGGTTTCAGGAAAGATTATACCACTTTAGATCACATTTTCTCATTATATACTTTATTTCAGTTGCTTTTCATGAGAAAGAAAAAACTATATTGTGTGTTTGTGGACTTTGAAAAGGCGTTTGACTCCGTACACAGAAATTCTTTTCTTCATAAATTACTTTTAAAAAATATAAATGGGAATTTCCTTAGAGTGGTTAAGAATATGTATAGTGATGTTAAATCTCGTGTTATTCATAACAATCAGTCTTCAAATATATTTTTTAGTGAAAAAGGTGTTTGTTACAAGGAGAAATCTTTCCCCTTTGCTTTTTTTACTATACCTAAACGACTTGCATGAATATCTAGAAAGCTTAGATATCAATGGAATGAAATCAGTTTCTACAGATATAGAACATGAGCTTAATATATATTTGAAAATATTCCTTTTGCTTTACGCTGATGACACGATATTATTAGGGGAGTGCAAAGAAGATTTACAAGGTCTTTTGAATGCTTTTTATGAATATTGCAATAGATGGAAACTTAAAATAAACAAAGAGAAGACCAAAGTTTTGGTTTTTTTCTGAAGGTCGTCTCCCACAAAATCTTAACTTTTACATAAACGGTGAAAAAATTGAATTAGTTACTAATTATAAATATCTTGGTGTATTCTTTTCTCAGTCAGGATCTTTTCTGAAAACCCGAAATTATGTTAAGAACCAGGCGAAAAAAATATGTATGCGGTTATTAGAAAATGTAGATCAAATCACTTACAAATTAAATGCCAAATGGAAATGTTCGATAAAATGATTGCTCCAATATTATTATATGGGTCTGAAATATGGGGCTTCGAAAACATTAATCAGCTCGAACGGATTCATTTATACTATTGTAAACACATGTTACGTGTAAAGCAATCAACTCCCAGTTTCATGGTTTATGGAGAGTTGGAACGTTTTCCTATTTTGATCTTGATCTTGATTAAAATGGTCAAATATTGGTTACGTCTGCTAAACAGCAATGAACATAAAAATTCTAGTATATTATATAAAATATTATATATTTATGTATACAATTATGGTTTTAAGAACAAATGGTTAGATTTTATAAAGAGTATTTTTGATGATTGTGGCCTTTCTTATGTATTTAAAATCCCTATTTATATAATGAAGTATGGATAATTACAACAATTGAATAATGTTTAAAGGATCAGTTTTGACAGGAATGGCTATCTGAAATGAATAACAGCGCAAAGGGTATATGTTATAAGATTTTCAAAGAAAATTTAAACTTTGAAAATTATATAAATATTCTCCCAAGAAATCAAGTTTATATTTTTTGTAAATTCAGATGTGGAAATCACCGACTGTCGGTGGAGACTGGGAGATGGCACAGTGTTCCAAGATCATAGAGACTGTGTCATCTCTGTGGTTCCACCGACATCGGTGATGAATTTCATTATATATTCACTTGTTCCTTTTGTAAAAGTGATAGAAAGAAATTGTTACCTGAATATTTTTGTAGAAATGCAAATATAATCAAGTATAATCAATTATTTAACTCCAAAAATTATGTAATATTAGAAAAATTAGTAAGATTCATCAAAATAATAACAAAAAAGGTCTCTCCTCCAGGTTGATGTTTATTTTGATATATACATGTATCAATATTTATAATTATATTCCACACATGTGTAACTTGTTTTATATTATTATGTATGTATTAGTTTGCTTCTCTGTAACTATGTTATAGTTAATGAGAATAAAGTTCATTCATTCATTCATTCAAGTCTGTCGTCCTAGACTACTGACTGCTCTGACCAGTCATGGCCATAGCTAAAATCAGAGACATATAAATCTAAAGTTTTGAAACTCTATCATGTTAATTACAACAAACATTGTTAAGCAACATCAGAACTTCTGAAACTACTTTTAATTTCGACGTATTTCTAAACCGAATAGTAAATTGCTTTCCTTAGCGATTTTATGGTGTAGTTTAGATAATTTGAAATAGAAATATTGATTAAATAAAAAAAAAACATTTGAAAATAAAGAGCAGACTTAACGTGAAAATCTGATGAATGAAGCACTGCGAAGATCGTAGCGTGCCTTGCTGACTTTCGAAGCTCCTTTTTTATTTATTCTAGGTACCAGGACGGATTTGGCATGAGCAGACTTGACTAGAACGGTCATGACAAAAACAGACTCGGCTAGAACGATCATGGCTAGAGCAGACTTAGGTAGAACGGTCATAGCCAAAACAGACTTAGCTAGAGCAGACTTGGGTAGAATGGTCATGACCGAAACACGCATGATTCTAGGACCAAGGCAGACATGACTCTAAGTCTGATCAAAGTTAACTTCAAGTTAACGCAGAGCTGTTTCCGTGACGGCTCTCCAAGTTAATTTGGATGAGAGGTAATGTCTTCACTCCACTGTTCCTTATCACATTCGGTTACAAGTTAAGTGCCACTTTTTTATGTTTACAAAACGGGCAGCGAACTGACAAAGCAGAGGTAATATATTGCTGAATTTTAGCGGGAGTGCTTTAAATGGGGCATCAACTGTTACACTCTATGTTTTACCTATAGATTTATCATGTTTACAAAAGAACAATACCACGAAAGTATAAAACGAATAAACTAAAAAAGGGGCGTATGACATTTGCGCCGATTTCATAATTTTCAAACTTTTCATTTGCGCCGATTTCATTTTTTCATTTGCGCCGATTTTTTTTTCATAAAACACAAGTAAATTACATGTTCTATGCATTTAAAAAAGACATGTTGGGTCAACCTGGAAACAAGCAGTGTTAAAATACCAAAAGTGTATTAATGCCTCATTTCAAATATACTTCATTTTCGATATTGTGTTACTTTTTTATTTTTGCAATGGCAAAAGTTGAAAATTCCCCGATAAAAATTGGAGCTTAAAAAAATAAATAAGTACGAAAGACTCAAATAATTGTACAACACCTTGAAAATATTGGTTCAATCTGGCTATAAACTTTGAAGTATTGTACTGTACCTTACTTATATCAATGTAGTACCATGCAATATGTCTTGGTAAGACAGAGTCATTACAGGTCCTGTTGGTATGAATATTTACCTAGTTAATCACTTGCATTTATACTTTTTATTTCACTTTATTACACTTTGAGCTTTATTTCTAATTTGTGTAAGCTTTTTGCAGAAGCAATTTTTACTATTTCATCAGTATAGTGTGAACAAATGAAACAAATGCCTGTATTTCACACGAAATTAAAAAGTAGAAAAATCAGCGCAAATGAAAAAAATTATCGGCGCAAATGAAAGAAATAATCGGCGCAAATGAAAGAAAAAATCGGCGAAAATGAAACGCAAATGCAAAACGGGGTAAAAAACAAATTTTGTCTATATGCCCAAGAAAACGTCTTTTGATTTGCTCGATTTAATTTAATTAGGGAGCTTTTAATAGGGCACCAATACTCAGAGTTGAAATTCAAATCATCTTCATTCCTCAGCTATAGGTGATATTTATAATGCGCCTTATACAATATCATTGTAAATATTAATCTAATCAAAATTGGAAAACAAAAGTAATAGAGTTGTTTTCTTCGATTAATTTGCATTTGTAAGCCTTGTACAAAGAGTTTACATACATTCTACGTTGATTGATCTGAAGATAGATTTATAAACAGTTTGTTTTTACATACTTTTAAGTTATGTAAAATAAATATGAAAGCATTACAAAAAGTTCATTCGTTCGAAAAACGGAAGAAACAAGAAAAGCAAGTTTTACCATGTACTGTGGAAGTACTGTTATTCGTGGACATCAATTTTCGTGGTTTTCACAAATATCATTACTTCATGGAAACTTAATTTCGAGGCAAACAATGATTGATTGATTGATTGATTATTGTTTAACGTCTACTCAGCAATATTTCAGCTATAACAAGACGAGAACAAGTTTCTTAATAAATAATCACTTTGGGGTATGGAAAGGACCAAGGGACGGGAAATTCTGACTGCCACTGGAAAAGTAGGGTGAAATCGCCATGGTCGGGGAATTTAGCCTTGTAGCCGATCACCTACGGACCACCCCAAAAAGAGCTTGCTACAAGGGTTCTTTAACGTGCAGGAAGTGTGGCATTTCTTCCAACACGTGGACCTGAGTTTACATCCCATCCGAAAGATGGGTTGTGTATTTATTAATCCCGCACAACCACGGAATGGGTCCTTTTTCTGTATCCCGTGACCCTCGGGGTCAGCCTCCGTTTAGGAGGGGTCACACCCCGAAAGCCGGAGATACTAAGTCCTATTTCTATATCCCGGGGTTCCCTCGGGGTCCTCTGTTACTAAGACTCATACTCCAAGCTCAGAGGATGTTGCGGGCCTATTCATAAGCCGGGACCGCGCACGGCGGGCAAACAACGAAAACACAAAAATTAGAACCCTGCGAGCAATAATACTTTCTCGGTATTTGCCTCATGTGCATTTACTCAATATCTCTTCATTACTTATCATTAAATTGATGAGCACCAAACAAAACAAAAATGAAGTCTTATTTTATGGCATATCAAATTTTCCGCTGATAAATGAAGAAGTTTTAGACTCTTCTAATCCTGGACAACAGTCTGTGATTAGTGTACAAATTTGTGTTTTATTGTCATAATTTGCTGTGCAACAATCATGGTGAAAAGAGCATGCGGAGGCACAATCAAGTGCTGACCTGTATGTGTCTGAAATGATTTTTGTGTGCATATATTTAATTCCTTGACCGCCTTGCACATCATAAAAAGATGTGTGCTTCGTTTCCGATTTTCTAAAAAGAAGCAATATGCAAAATGTTTTGAACAAATACGTGAAATGCTTTTTAACGGATGCTCTAGACTATTTAGAGAAATGTTTGACAATGAAATGATAACACATCAAATTGAAATTCGAGAAAAAATAATCAATAGATAGTAATGCGCAATAAATTATAGATACTATTTCTAACTAATAGTATTGCCACGAAACAAATCGCAGTACTCGGAAATATTTTATTTTGTCATTTAGACGACAGCTCAAACTAACGGTGACCAATGGTGAACAGCATGATAGGCGACGGATCCATAAAATATTTATAAAGTTTTTAAGAATAGACAGCGGTAATATTAGTTTTGTCCTATAACATAAAAACATTGTAAATTTTTAAAATCATTTGACCTGATTAAATTTGATATAGGTGTTATTGGTAAAGAAGTCGTGTAAGACACTTTTTAACTCGGAAGCCATGAAATGGCTGGAGAGTTGTTAAAATAACAAGAAAAAATCACGTGAGGCTTCAAGCCTTTATGAACAGCTCTAAAAGATGATCTTCATGCTTCCGATAAAATACAGTGCGCAAGTTTCTTTCAAAATCGTATACATTGTGTATCTAAGGTATATTTCTTCATTTTCTTCGAGTTGAAAACTGTGTTGTTTGTATTAAATTGAAAACAAAATGCATGTTTATCAAATTACTCGTTTTTTTATATTGCTTCTCGGATCAACGAGCCTGTAGAGCAGTAATTTGTCAAAGACGAAAATAACATTTGTTTACCTGTGACATGTGTATTGCATATATTTATAGCAATGAAATCGACATGCATACGAAATCACACAAACCGATTATTTTCACTTATTACTGAATAATTTACAAGATGCAGACGTATGCAGCAGTTCTTTGGATGACTACGAAGTTTTGCCACGTGTAGATTTTAAGGGCTTTCGAGTTTCTGCTCCATCGGAGCTTTGATTTACTTTTTTAGACGCTCCATTTAGGGCACAGTTTTTTCTGGATTGGATAGCTGTGTTTAATCGTAATCGATTGTCATCAAATTGCAAAAAATCAATGGAAAAACTGTAATTGACATAAATTTCAATTACAGTGCCACTTTGTTATACCGCTTCACTTAAATGGCGATCCCTCACTTATCGCCACTCATTTTCAAGGTCCCTTTGAAAAAGTAAAATTGTTTCTATGTAATTTATTCCTTGTTTCTGCCGGTGGACTGTTAGTCCCCAAAGGTAGTCACCAACCCAGTAGCCAGTACTTCGCTCCTGGCCCGAAAACCGATTATATTCGGAAACTTGCAATATTTTTGAAAATTTTTTTTGAAACCAAATGGTATCTCCCTCTTCCATAGCTCTGTCCTTAGCTGATTTTGGCTTGTCTATTTTGATCTTATTGTCTATTGGGGTTTTTTTGTTTTTTGTTCTGTATCAATTTTTGTGAAACAAAGGAGTATCTCCCTCATGCAAAGCTCTGATTTTGGCTTTACATTTAGGTAATATTGGTTATTTGTTCTCTATCAGTTTTTTTAAATATTTTTTAGTATATGGTCTTCCAAACGTTTAGATTTTATTTGCACTGAAGTGACATAAGTTGGCGAAATTGGCATATGCAGAATTTAAATTCACAGTAACTTCGGTATTTACTTATTTTAACGCATATTTCTGTTTATAGACTTCCAAATGTTTCTATTTTATCTGCACTGAAGAGACATAAGTTGAAACAGTTACTTCGCTATTTACTTATTTGTTACCACTGGGTCGATGCCACTGCTGGTGGACTGTTAGACCCCGAGGGTATTCACCAGCCCAGTAGTCAGTACTTCGGTGCTTACCCGAAAGCCGATTTTGTTTGGAACCTTACAATATCTAAATTTTTGTAACTTTTGTTGAAAACTAAGGAGTATCTCTTGTGCAAAGCTCTGTCCTTAGCTTATATCGGTTTACATTTAGATTATATTGGTTATTTGTTCTCTGTCAGTTTTTTTTAAATATTTTGAGTTGATGATCTTCCAAACGTTTAGATTTTATCTGCACTGAAGAGACATAAGTTGTCGAAATGCCCATATGCAGAGTTTAGATTCACAGTGACTTCGGTATTTACTTATTTTAACGCGTATTTCTGTTTAAAGACTTCCAAATGATTCGATTTTATCTGCACTGAAGAGACATAAGTTGTTGAAATGTACATATGCAGAATCAAAATTCACAGTAACTTTGGTATTTTGTTATTTTATATATCGCAATCCTCACAAACTGCCAAATTTTGCCTGGTCAGTGGCGATATAACGAGGGTGTGAATGTACTGTACAATTTTTCCAGATGTTTTGCACATACGAGTTCTTTTGACTATTGGATTCGGCTCCTCACCACTCTGTAGTAATTTTGTTATAACCTTCATTAACACATAATGATAAATAAATTAGTTTCATAAAGACACTTAAGAACTAAGAACAAACGTTTAGATTTTATTTGCACCGAAGAGACATAAGTTGTCGAAATGGGCATATGCAGAATTTAAATTCACAGTGTTTCGGTACGCATATTTCTGTTTATAGACTTCCAAATGTTTCGATTTTATCTGCACTGAAGAGACATAAGATGAAACAGTAACTTCGCTATTTACTTATTTGTTACCACTGAGTCGATGCCACTGCTGATGGACTGTTACTCCCCGAAGGTATTCACCAGCCTAGCAGTCAGTATTTCGGTGCTTACCCGAAAGAACCTTACAATATCTAAATTTTTGTAAATTTTGTTGAAAACTAAGGAGTATCTCCCTCGTGCAAAGCTCTGTCTTTAGATTATTTTGGCTTTACATTTAGATCATATTGGTTATTTGTTCTCTGTCAGTTTTTTTAGATATTTTTGAGTTTATGGTCTTCCAAACGTTTATCTGCACTGAAGAGACATAAGTTGTTGAAATAAACATATGCAGAATCAAAATTCACAGTAACTTTGGTATTTTGTTATTTGATATATCGCCACCCTCACAAACTGCCAAATTTTGGCTGGTCTAAACAGTGACGATATAACGAGGGTGTGAATGTACACTGTAGAATTTTTCTAGATGTTTTGCACATACGAGTTCTTTTGACTATTGGATTCGGCTCCTCACCACTCTGTAGTAATTTTGTTAAAACCTTCATTAACACATAATGATAAATTAATTAGTTTCATAAAGATACGTAAGAACTAATAACAAACGCATAAACTCATGCAGATTTCAATAAGAAGGTTACAGATACAATGTGCCAAAATATTGGGTGCAAAAGTACTTGACATAATTTAAACCAGTCGATCAGAAAAAAAAACGATAAGAATTTTTACTGAATTTTTATAGTATCATTCGGGGGGTGTTAAACAAAAACGCAAGAAATTATATTCATTATATTCGATATTTAGTCATGTTACAAACAATTTTATATAGACAAAAACAAAAATGAATGGGCGTCAACTGAATAACTTTGCCTTAATATATCACTTTGAAATCACACTAAACCCATTGCAACTTCCATTTTCAATTACAAACGGGTATTGCGTGACTTCAAAATTGACGACTTCAAAGCCAAACCACCTGATTGCGCTTGCTCCACTTCCCCCTTCAATTACAGTCCGGCTGGACACGTGATAACCGGTGACCTAAATATTATAGACAATATCAAACTAAGAGAGGTTTTTTCAAAAGGTCCCAAATTCCGTGAACCCAAACATATCAACTGGAAGTACAATTTCAAAATTTTGATGGATGCAGTTAAGGACTATGCGAGGAAGTGGGCAAAGAAAGAGAAAGAAGATGTCGAGACGCTGTCCGACTGGATCAGGTCCATTAAGTCGTTAATTGTGAATCGTATTCGGCGTTTAAAAACATCAATGAAATCCAGAAATCCCAGTATATTTGAAGATCCCCTCGTTAGGAAAACTATGGACAACCTCCATGAAAATTACGTCATTGTCCCTGCAGACAAAGCTTCTAACAACATACTGTTCGTGTGTAAGAAACACTATCTTGACTGTCTGGTTAAGGAGATGGGAATTGACAGTTCATCAGGAAACCCTACTTATACTCCCACTACACTATCAAGGGAGGAGATTATAGAAAATCACAACTCTGTTTTAGCATCCTTTGGCATCAAAGCGGATGATGATAACAATCAGCTCCCCTACATCTACTGGGTCCCTAAACTTCATAAAAACCCATACAAACAGAGATTTATCGCGGGGTCTTCCAGATGCACCACTAAGCCACTTTCTAAGCTCCTTACCACTTTATT
>MJUU01055411.1:8219-22154 GCA_002080025.1 Modiolus philippinarum | reverse complement strand
AAAGTTAATGATGAATAATGGCATTTATTTCAAATACATTTGTATGCAAATTATTGCTGATTACAATTTTAAATTTGCACAAACTTCTGTAGAAAACTGTGCATGATTCTTGACAACTGGAAATTTGTTCTGTGCTATTGTTTTCCATTATTTCATGAAAAGAACTCTCAATTTGACATATGGAAGAATCAGGGGTACTTTCCTAATTTGCATATCGGCCATGTTTTATTCTTGCTTGTCTGCCATATGTACTTGAAATGCATAGGCATGATAGAAAATTTTACAAAATTTTCCGATAATGCACATCAAAACATATTTGTCCGTTGTTTGCATCTTTTCTATTCATGAATATCCGTCTTTAAAAATGAAATTTTTCTGGCCAATTTAGTTTGAAATTCGAAGCGCAGACTTGCAATTTTGACTATGGAATCCATTGTAAAACTGCCGAGTAAGCCAACTTCGAAAGACAAAAACATATCAAAGACAGATCTGTAACAAATTTTTCCGCATATGACGGTGGCGTATAACTGACATAGATTCAGAAACAGTTGTCCCTTTTTAACTTACACATGGAAATTTGCGGCTGAATGAAATTGAAAAATGTGTAATTCCAAGGTTATCATCAAGGGGAAATTCTTTGAAATTCCCACAACAAAAACTTTTCATTACGGAAGATAAAATTAATCCAGTACTTTAGAAAAATAGCCGGAGTCGCTATGAAAATAATCCGGAAAACTGAGATCTACTTTCGAAGTTCAGCTTTAATAAAGAGAGGAAATTCACCTAAAAGGGCATCGTCACGTGGTTTTTCCTCAAAAATAAAATTTTCCTGATTCTTCCTTTTACTTTGTTTTGCCCACATTGTAAAATGCCCTGTCCAGTTGGGGATCCAAGAATGCCAAAGAATGCATGCATAATAAATCTAGATAACTGAAAAGCTGACGAGTAAAGTTGAAATAAAAATAAGAAATGGCATAACTTACAGTTGAAGAACAAGTTGTGTTACAATTACCTAATAATATTACAAACTTCAATTTCAGCAATGTAAGTCTAGTTGCGATTTTTTAAAACTCAATTGATTTGGAAATCTGAAAACCAAAATAAAGTCTGATTGGGGAGGATTTGCAAATCTAAACAACCATTCTGCTTGACACCAAGGTTAAAAAAATTTCGATGGTTTTTGTAAAAGAAGTAACTATCCTGCCAACCTCATCATTTTTTTTCACTTACACTGAGATAGAGGTTTAATCTTTTTTGTCTTTATACCTTTTGTTGAGTCATCTGTTAAAGTGTTCATATGTTCAAAAATCAGACTTATGAATAAAATAGGAAAAACAAAAACAATCCAAAACAAACAAACAACACAAAACAAAACATAATAATAATAAAATTAAATAAACGATACTGACATGTTAAAAATGTGAAAGAAATGTGACGGGATGTTTTCTTGTTTGGAAAGGGGAAGTCCAAGTTACCAATACCCCGAGAATTACGTGGATAAAATGCATCAACAGCAAACCTTTAAAAATGATGTATAAACGTAAAAGAAGTAAGTTTTGAACGCGTGAAAAGTAAGATACGTTTACACGACCGACTAATAAGACACATGTGAATTATTTATTGCATGAGCATTTCTCAGCTGTCCAATGTAAACAGGCATTATATGCAACATTGGTAGAAGAATCACAATGTAAGGATATATATATAGATTACACCACAAGATCCCGTTCATTACCATATTTTATCCACTAGAGATAGTTAAATTTTAAAATTTTAATTGCGAGGCTTGCTGAGCATTTTAAAATTTTCAAATTTAACTTTCGAGAGTGGATAAAATATGGTAATAATCGGGACAAAGTGGTGTAATCTTTTTCTCTAATGATAAATGATAAACACCAAGAATTGTATTCCGAATAGATTTGGCGGGAAATAGCACGGGGCTTTATTCAACATACGTTGAATAAAGAAAATTTATCTAACGGGTCAAAACCGGTTTAAACTTGACATATCATTAGAGAATTGAAGTTAAATTTCTGCTATGAAATTTTTAAAGTGGTATTTTTTCCAGTTTTCTTCCTGAAGATTCCAACTAACCCAAGAATGATAATATGTTTTCGAAAATATTCTAACGAAAGTGGAACAGAGATGTAGGGCATTGTTACACACTTTGATTAGATTGTTTTTGACGATATTGATCATTGATTAAATAAATAAATGGTTAAGTGTAAAGACTCTTGTTTGAAGTCGCTATCAAGATCAGAAAAGATTTCAGCAAAAGATATTGTGTTACCCAAACATATGTTGTTTATTTCTCTACAGCATAACGAAAGTAAAATTGTGTTAAACTGCGAACGCTGAAATCTACGTGTCACAACTGTTTAACAAGCTTGGTCAAAATTGTTTAATAGAGAACTTCCTGCTGCACTTTCAAAGCATTGCTAATGGATAAACTTCTTCTGATTATGCGTATACCACATGTTTTTTTTTAAATTGTGAAAATTCGATTTTTTTGTATTTTTCTTTAATACAGTAAACTAAGTTCAAAGTCCTGACAGAATTAAAAATGTCTGCATGCAAGACAAAGTAGTTCTCAAAACATTAGCATGAAGTTTAATTATCTGGGGACCCGATTTTTGATATTATTAAATGTTTCTTTTTGAAAAGAGTGTGAGAGCATTCTAAATGCTTAGGTTAATCTATTCACACAGAGTTAAATATTTTTCCACATGGATCATGGTTTTATTTATCATAAGTCACTTAAAAATGTATAAAATAGACGAATTGCAAAATATCAACAATTTTCAGAAGATTTTTTTCATATATTTAAGGCATATAAACAGGTAATGGAAAATGGACGAAAACTATGGGGAGAACAGTTTCCTGCCAAAATTTTGACATCTTATATATCAAAACTTCTGGCATGGGTTTTCCAATCTTTTTTCCTGCTGAAGTAAAGCTTTTCAAAACAAGAAGGAACGAGTTTCTCATTATAATTGCAATTTTTTCCTGAGATTTGTACTCCCTTAAGAGGATTGCAAAATAAGCTTTTTGCATTTATGAACCACACTTACTTCAACAACGAATCTATATTTATAACAGTTATGTAAATAGAATCGTTGGAATAAAAACGCAGCTCAACTAATATAATGTAGACCTACTTAGTATCCGAACAAAAAACATGGACTGAAAAAAAAATTAATGGCTTACAAAAACAGCGGCAGTAGAATACCGAAGGAACAAATGAAGTGATGATTACAAAAATTGAAGTCCAAAGACATGGCAAAAACGGCAACAGAGAAAAACAAAGATAAAACAAGGACGTGAGACAGCCAGAATGCACGGAAATAAATTGACGGCATTAAGAACTAAGACACTCATAGTGTGAACTCCCATAAAAACCGGGAGTGACATCAGAAATAATGAAAGTAACAAATAGAAAAAAGTAATTAATATACGATAACAATGAACTTTTCAAGGCCTTTTTGGCGTTTATTAATTTCCTAAGGTCATGCTTGGTAAAGAAATTTCTTTGCTTTGATGACAAAAAAAAATAACTTATGAAACATCAAATTTGAAGATGATTGATAAGTATTTCTTACTTTACAAAATATTCTCCCTAATAATTGGATAAGATGTCATGTTCTCCTTAGACAAATATCGTTATTGCCCAGAGAGGTGCTTGATTTACCATGTTTGAATATAAAGAGTCACCGACCTTTTCTTTTTATAGCGATTTGATATAAATTTGGAATTTAAAACGTTTGTATGTGATTTGGTACGTTATGATATACAATGAGAAAACGCTGTATATTTGTAATACTCCAAAAATAGATCGGTTTATCTTTTCTGATTGAAAAATAACAACGTTTCTCTAAAAATACTTATTAAATGGATATTCACTGAATTCAAAACATAAACAGTTGACATAAATTTCCGTATATTTCAATCGGTGGATGTTCTTGGTACTGGTCTTGTCCTCCTATTTCGATATTGTTGGTAATGAGCACATGTATTCCTCTCTGACTTATTTTGAATTATGGCTTTCATTGTTATTTGATTCTAATGCCTCTGATGAGAAGTCACTCTTGGAGACACTTCAACAGCATACATAACAAAATTTACGTTTTATATGCATCTTTGGTATTTTGGTATGTGGTAATCACCTTGGAGTTAACATGAGTTATGTGCATGAAGATTAAACACAGCAATGATAAGCTTCAGATAGAGTTTTGGAAAAAAAAAAAAAAAAAAAAAAACTCTTTACTTTAAGTTCATGTAATATCTAAATTTTGGATTCACTTATTTTTGGTCTAAAATAAAGTATAGACATATGTATGAAAAAGAAAGGAAATGCGGTAAATGTCAAGGAGACAACGTATTTATTTAATTGCCAAAGACAGTAATATGCAATTTTACTCTTAAAACATAGTAAAAGTACTAAGTAAATTCATAAAATACAAGATTGATAACTAATTTGTTGAACAAATTTGATGCAGGACTCTAGAAATAATTTGCTGATCAGAACCAATTTGGTGCAGAACTTTGGCAATTTTGGCTAAATCTGCTGTATTCCTCACATTGGTATTGAGTCATTTCCAAATTAATAGAACATTCAAAGAAAAACATCTTTGATTACCACTTATGTGAACGAAATTTACTTTAACAACTGAAATGGTGGAAATCAAATTTGAGGTTGATTGGTGTTTATCACTTCACAAGACTTTTTAGCCCAATTCATTAACCATCAAGGTCAACTGTTATTATATCTGGGATATTTGACATATGGGATCCATATATGCAAAAATGATTTTAGGTGACTGAAATTTTCTTGAGATGTATATAAATGAAAATTTCCATTGACAGAAATATTGTTTACTAATTTCTAATTTTAGAGATTCATTTAATGTTCGCCTATTTTTCAATTCAAATTTTCACAAATCGTGATTAGAATTAATGTAAAAGGAAACATTTTGGAAAATAGATAGACTTAATATTGAAAGCGAGGTACAACAAAAATCCAGTACCACCCCCCNAAAAACAAACAAACAAACATGCAAACTAACAAAAAACAAACAAGCAAACAAAATTAAAAAAAAAAAAAAAAAAAAAAAAAAAAAAAACCATTAAATCGTTTCACCTGATTTACGGCGAATTGGAAGCTTTCATCTTTGTCATTTGAAAGTTAAAGATAAATAAGCAATAACCAATTCACTGATTAAATGTAAGGTATACTTATTCCTCGTGCTTGCGGTATTTGATCTTTATTTTGTCAGTTTGGTGTACTTGTTCATGTGAGAAATTATCGCATGAATGCACTATCAAAATTCATTTGGCTTTCTTGTTTTGGAAAAAATTAAACTATTTTTCTTGACATCTGTTTATATATATTGCACATATCTCCCGATTTTACTTGCCAGGTTTTCTTATAATCAACTCGATGAGTGCCCTGTGATCGATTATATGTTGTGTTGTCGGTTGTCGGGCAATGGATGACAATGTTTGTAAAAGTACTTTGCCCAATTTGTTATGATTGTTGACGACCTTGCATCCATAACAAAAAGAATGTAAAACGGTGGACATGGATGTTGTGTTGTTCAACATTTAGCAAGTGAATGCTGCTCAAAACGGTGTTAGGGGCCGTCTTGAACTTACTATGAGGTAAGAGTGTTTGCTATTTGTTGAATTCCTCATGATGACTTCAAGATGAAGAACAACAATGAAAGCGTTGTTCCATTTGCTTAATCTTACCATGTATTTATAGGGATTTTGTGCCATGTATATTTACTCCATATCCCTTTTTTGTTCATACTCTTGTGTGTGTGTTTGTTTTTGTTAATTAATTTCTTAAATCTTAATTTTTTTAAATAATATAAATTTTTAAAAGAAAAGATACACGTAACCTGACTTCTGAACAAGTAAATTCATGTAGAAATGTACCCTCCATATATTTCTACTAACCTGTAATGCAGTACTATCAATGCTGTATTAGCGTTAACTTAAAAGTTTGTTCGAGATGGACATAATTATGAATAATTTTTCTAGGGAAAATTGACAAAAGTCACCCCCATTGAAAATCTAATGGTCGTTCCCTTTAGCTTGCCTTGATTTGAAAGAAACTTAAGATTATTGTTGAATCCATGTTAGAATTTTGAACCCTCTTTTACTGGTAAATGTTTTAAAATTTTGTGCATAATTCATGGTTAAATGGCAAAAACAGCACTGAATTCCCATGCTCTGAAAGAATAGAAAATTTGTGTTTAACGTCTCACAAAAAAATAAACAAATTTGATTTAATATTCTTAGTCGAGTTCAGCTCATGTCTTTTTTTGTTTAAGATAAAATCTGTATTTTGTTGATACATTTGACTACTGCAGCATTTTGTAACTTCATGTTTATTGTTCGATAGGACCCTTTGCCACTGCATATTTTACTATTATGTCCGTCTATCAGAAGTACCTATATTTATATTAACAGTTTTCGCATGCAATGAAAATGTAACCAACGCACTCAAAAACAGCCAGAGCGTGTACATAAATTTATACAATTTTATAATATCATGCTTCCCCCGTATTTTTTCTATATGTCTGTTACCAAGCCGATCCAATATAATTGAAAAATACGGAAGTGCATTTGAAGTAATTGTACACGTTAATTAACATTGCCACCGCAATTTTTTCCTGAAATTTATTTAATCATGTTAATAAAATAAACCGTGATTTCACATTGATTATTTGATTATTTCGAAAACAGGTGTTGGAATAAAATTGTTCTTTCCAACGTATCTTTCATAACGATATTAATTTTATGGATGAATTGCTTTAACACTCATATTTTTTCTTTAATTTTTTGTTTTCGAAACGTTCTGATCTAATAAAGGACACATAATTTGTTGAAATAAATAGCTATCTGGCTTTCAAAATTGTTTTAAGAGCCATTACAGCATTATGCCATTACCATTTACATTTTGAAGTACATAACAAGCATATAAGAATATCTCATTTCTCTGTTTCTATGTTCCTTTGATATAAATCTCATTGATGAAGACACTACACGTATGCTGCTTAGAGGGCTGGGGCTCTGCTTTAATATTGGAGAATACAAAATACACAAAAAACACATCTAAGAATAAAAAGACGAGGGTTCATGCTAAAAAAAGACGACAATTAGTCAAGTATAATATAACAAATAGTTCATGTCACCTCGGGCCATATAGACATTTATAGATCGGTCCATAAACTGTCATATGACCCAAAGTGCCATGAACTATTTGTACAATATTGATAACAAAATATCGAGATGTTATATTGCGTTTTTGTAGATGTTTTTTTTCAACAATTTATGACTTTTCAGGCAAGATATCAATCCAACATTTAGAAGACCATGAAATCAAAACATATTTGAGATTCAAATACTCAAAGGTATACTCAAATACTCAAATACTCAAAGGTATACTTCAGCTTAGGATAGAGCTTATCTTTGGTTCAAAACCTAGTAGTATATGTTCTCAATCAACTTAGACAAGGAGGGTACTAATATAATGGTCTCTCCTACAATGTGGAGTCTGTAAAAAAATGTTTGCTGTTTATATATCTAAGTTACGGTTATTTTTTCTTGAGAGATTAGCTCAAATGAAAACACTATCATACTTTCAAATTTTGTAACTTGTGATTTCCAAATGTTAATCTGACCATTTTGTTTATAGTGCCCACAACTCACAATTTAATAATGCCAAGTGTGCTTACAATCGACTTGATGATCGCACTATATTTTTCTATGTTGCAATTGCCCACAAGCTTGCGACAATATATATTTTTAGGGGGCAACAAATGGCAGTGATTGCAAGTTTTAATTGATGTCTTCCATGACAATCAACTATCCTTAACCATTAAAGAAAGGAAAGAGCGTTGATAGACATAATTTAATATGACAAGTTTTCTTACAATTGACCCTAGGAGTGCCCTGTGGTTGATTATATGTTGTGATTGACTTCTCGTCGGGCAGATGATGACATTGGTTGTACATTTGCCAGTAAATTGTACTTTTGTTGTCGATCCCCAATCAATGAGTAATTAACAAACATAGATGAAGCACTGTTCCACATCTAGCAATGAATTCAACTCAAAACCAATGCTATGGTCAGATTAGAAAGCTCATTAGTGAAGACTTTATTGTGACTTCAAAGTGAAAACCAACAATAGAAGCACTGTCCCATTGCTTGGTTTACCATGTATATGTAGAGACTGTATCTGACATCCACATTTACTCCATATCCTATCGATCCTGACAACATTTCAAACTCGTTAGTATATTCTGTAAATCCAGTCACATAGATTTTACGCTATAAGAAATGAGATAATTCGTTACAGTATGATCAGAGTGAATTGCTGATATGAAGTAATAAATTGCTTAATTTGCCAGTAGCCTAGATACAAGGGAAGCATCTGTTGTGATTAACATACAATAATGTCACGGGAAAGAACATTTGTTTTTATTAACTGCTGATCAGCAGTGATTATTTTTAATTATAAATGTAAAAGAGTTAGCACCATGGAATAGTCATCGAAGGAATAACAAGCTTACTGAAATAAATATTTTGTTACATTTAAACTGAGAAATTGATAGAAACAATTCTGCTTTCCTGATTTTCCATATTATTTGATTTTAATGCTACTGATGAGAGGCTACTCCTTGAAACACGTATACAGCATAACTAAATTTACTGTTTTTTTATGCAATTTCGGTATTTTTTGTATTTTGATGCCACTGCTGGTTGACCAGAGGTCCCCGAGGGTACTCACCAGCCCAATAGTCTGGTCTGACATGAAAATTTTACCTTGCGTGTTATAGAAATTTACTGCTTTTATCAAAATTCTAACCACTTAAAATACTGAGGACTCATTCCGTGTATGGCACCCGGTAGATGTCCTTTGTACTGGATTTGGCTTCCTATTTCGATATTTTTGGTAATGAGTACTTCTTTTTGGACAACTTTTGGATGATGGCTTTCCATATCATTTGATTTTAATGCTACTGATGAGAGGTTACTGTACAGCATAACTAAATTTACTGTTTTTTTTTTATGCAATTTCGGAATTTTTTGTATTTTGATGCCACTGCTGGTGGACCAGAGGTCCCCGAGGGTATTCACAAGCCCAATAGTCAGACTTGTCTGACATGAAAATTTTACCTTGCGTGTTATAGAAATTTACTGCTTTTATCAAAATTCTAACCACTTAAAAATACTGAGGCCTCATTCCGTGTATGGCACTAGGTAGATGTCCTTTGTACTGGATTTGGCTTTCTATTTCGATTTTTTGGTAATGAGTACTTCTTTTTGGACAACTTTTGGTTGATGGCTCTCCATATTATTTGATTTTAATGCTACTGATAAGAGGTTACTCCTTGAAACACGTGTACAGCATAACTAAATTTACTGTTTTCTATGCAATTTCGGTATTTTTTGTATTTTTCATTAATAAAGGTTGATCGGTAGATTAATTAATTTAATTTTAAATGTAAATTAATTTGGTTGATTTTTTAAGGATTTAATTTACAAGTAAAAGCGTCAATTAACTTTAACTGGAGTTTTCCAAAACCATTGCAGGATATTATTTGTTACGAATCTAGAAAAATATTGTTAAGTGCTGTTTATTCTTTTCTCTCTCTTTTTTCTCATGTTTTCCATCCAAGAGCAACCTATGTTGAACCAGTAGCTATCCTAGCAACTTAATTCATATGATTTTGTCCATTTTAACGAATACTGAACTAGAGGGTTAATCTGGAAACAAAGATCATAAACTTATAATGAATGAAGCAGGGGAAGAAAACTGATATGTCAAACATGCATACAGTAAAACAAAGCAAAAATTACCGGCATTCTTCGAAAATTACATGGATAAAATATAACATTAACACACATGCATTCAAAAAAATATATCAGCGTAAAAACAATTTTTTTAAAAATTTGTAGTCATTAAATATATGTACTTGTACCACTAATCACATTGCATGAAAATTGTCAAGCGGTCCAATTAAAACAGACATTATATGTAACATTTGCATTATATCATAATGTAAGGATATGAGGAATTAAATCTCCGTTTGCAAGAATATTCAAGAGGTGTGCTATTTTCTTCAATTCTCTTAGTGAGGATTTCAGCTTGCTTCTAACGAAGCAGAACAGAGATGTAGTAAACACCTTGATTCAATTTTTGTTGACGATATTGATAATTGATTACATAAATAAATATTTGAGTTAAAAGGTTGCTCTCTAGATCGAAAAGGAATTTTAGTAATAGATATTGTATTACCAAACCATATGTTGTTTATTTTTTCTCAAGAAAGAATATAACATATAACATGTAAAATTGTGTTAAACTGAGATTTCATTATTCTAAGTATCACAACAGTTTAACAAGGTTGTCAAAAATTTTGTCACGGGGAGCTTCGTCCTGATTTGTCAAAGCATTACTCATGAAAGGACTTTACTAAAGGAACGGACCATTTCATTTTGAGGGGTTGTGAGGGCTGGAATTGTCAACTGAGCCATGGAATTTTTAAATTATTTTATCTCTCATATACAAGATGCTAGGAAAATTCAGCAAGGTTATATTTAACTATGTATTCTCACCCTAGATACAAATGTAGTGTGTAACTGGGCGGTTATGTTTCCTTATGTTGTTTTTCTATTAGCAGAGCTTTTCAAAACAAGGGAAAAAGTCTTTTCTAATTAGATTTTTTTTCTGAAATTCGTCCTCCTTTAAGAGGATTGCAAAATAAGCTTTTTGCATGTTATGAACCACACCTACCTAGAAGCGTCTATATAAAAAAAAAAACAGCCATAAAAATAGAATTGTTAAAAACGTAGTTCAGCTGATAGAATATACATGTCATTTGAGAAAAAAAAAACGGACATAAAAAACTTTTAATGATTTAGAAATAATGAAGCTAACAAATAAAAAAAGTAATTAATTTACGGTAAGAATGAACTTTTCATGGCCTTTTTGCGTAAATTTTCTAAGGTCATGCTTGGTAAGGAAATTTCTTTGCTTTCATGACAAAAGCAATAAATTAAAGAACATTAAATTTGAAGATGATTGATTAGTATTTCTTAGTTTACAAAATGTTCTCCTTAATAATTGGATAATATGTCATGTTATCCTCAGACAAATATCATTATTACTCAGAGAGTTGGTAGATTTACCATGTTTGAATAATTTAAGAGTCAACGACCTTTTTTATTACAGCGATTTGATGTTATTTCAAATTTAAAACGTTTTTGTTTGATAAACAATATTTCAAGGATACCTAATGATACATAGTTGCGGGAAACACTGTCTATATTTGTGATAACCCAAAACTTAGTCGGTTTTTGTTGCTGTCTGATTAAAATCAACCAATTCCTATTAACAAATCTTAGAAAATGAATATGAAATTCAGCCACAACATAAAATAGTTAAATAAATTTTCGTATATTGCCATCGATGGATGTTCTTGGTACTAGTCTTGGCCTCTTATTTCGATAATATACAATTTTTCGATTTTGGCTTTCTATGATAGAGTGCTGCTGACGAGATGCTACTCCTTGAAACACTTGTACTCAGCATAACAAATCTTACTGTTAATATGCAACTGAGTACTTTTGTATATGGTTATCACCTTTGAGTTAACATGGGTTCTGTACATGTAGATTGACAATTCCAGAACTTGTCTCCTCATCACATTTACCTCGAGGGAACCCCGGGATATAGAAATAGGACCTAGTATCTCCGGCTTGCGGGGTATAACCCCTTCTAACGGGGCTGACCCCGAGGGAACCCCGGGATATAGAAATAGGACCCATTGCGTGGTTGTGCGGGATTAATAAATACACAACCAATCTTTCGGATGGGATGTAAACTCAGGTCCACGTGTTGGAAGAAATGCCACGCTTCCTGCACGTTAAAGAACCCTTGTAGCAAGCTCTATTTTGAGTGGCCCGTAGGTGATCGGCTACAAGGCTAAATTCCCCGCCCCTTTCGATGTCACCCTACTTTTCCAGTGGCAGTCAGAATTTCCCGTCCCATGACCCTTTCCATACCCCAAAGTGATTATTTATTAACAAACTTGTTCTCCCGCCGTGCGCGGTCCCGGCTTATGCATAGGCCCGCAGCATCCTCTGAGCTTGGATATGAGTCTTCCTAACAGAGGACCCGAGCGAACCCCGGGATATAGAAATAGGACCTAGTCCCCCGGCTTGCGGGGTGTGACCCCTCCTAAACGGGGGCTGCCCCTGAGGGTCCCGGGATATTGAAATAGGACCCATTCCGTGGTTGTGCGGGATTAATAAATACACAACCCATCTTTCGGATGGGATGTAAACTCAGGTCCACGTGTTGGAAGAAATGCCACGCTTCCTGCACGTTAAAGAACCCTTGTAGCAAGCTTTTTTGAGTGGTCCGTAGGTGATCGGCTACAAGACTAAATTCTCCGCCATTGTCGATTTCACCCTACTTTTCCAGTGGCAGTTAGAATTTCCCGTCCAATGACCCTTTTCATACCCCAAAGTGATTATTTATTAACAAACTTTTTTCGTCTCGATATAGCTGAAATATTGCTGAGTAGACGTTAAACAATATTCAGTCAATCAATCAAACTTGTTCTCGTCTTGATATAGCTGATATATTGCTCAGTAGACGTTAAAGAATATTCAATCAATCAATCAATCCTCATCACATTTCGTAGACCAAAGATTAAAACATATCATAGGTTATAGCTTAAAAGTGACGCAAATATGTATACCTTCGGGCATTGCTTTTCACAAAGTAGATACTCTAAGACTATTAAATTTCTGTGTTTAAACGAAAGTTTAGATGAGCTAACTTTGGTCCAACAATAAAGTATATAAGGGAAAAGATATATAGTTACTTCATTGGCATAGCCAGGAACACGTAATTTTTCTTTTAAATTATAGTGGAAGTACTTCAGTAGTCGTTTTTCTATAAATATACAATGTATGTTGAGAAAGAGTTTGTGCCTGTTTATGCTTTAAGCATCTTAAGAATGGCATGAATGAGTATAGGAGATATAGTGAAAGGATATAATATACGTTGTTTATGTACATTGCATAAAATCCACACAATTAATTAAGGTTGGGCAAACTGGATAGCTCATTTGGTGGTTCTCTTTATCTTGATGTAACCATGAGATCTTCAATAATGAGAAAACAGTCATTACCAAAAGTAAATTAAAGAAGGCCCTAGCACCGGTTTGTTAGGATTCACTTGCTAAGGGCCGACCATTTAACCTGAAAAGGGGGGGGGGTATGGTTTTTTTTTCTTGACAGAAAATTTATTTATTTTTTTACATGTATCAACAAAATATTTTTTTTTATAAAGCCTCCTTCAGAAATTGTTTTTTCATCATTTTGGCAGCCAAAATATTTTTTTTTACATAAAATCAGCTCCAAATATTTTTTTAAGAAAAATATCATAGCCCCCCCCCCCCTTTCATGTTAAATGCTCCATCCCAAGATACAGAACAATGCTACATCTATGTATCTTTTCACCTCTTTAAATTAGTTAAAAAAAATAAAATACACACATCAAAATACGATCATTTCAATGCATTCAAACATACTTTTACATACTAGTGTAGTTTTACATACGTGTTAATTATATTGACATACTGGTGTAAATATTTTGCATCAAAATTGGGCTTAATAAGACAGATATTATTTGATGGTCCGAATTGATGCACACTGGGTGCAAATAATACTAAACTCGTAGCATTTTAGCAAGGCAAGTTCTAGTCCCCTGTAGTTCTTTGTTAGCTGTATTCTTCACACTGGCAATGTCATCTTCTATTTACTAAAGCATTCGAAGAAAACCATCTTTAATTATCGCTTATGTTAACGAAATTTGCTTGAATGGTGGAAATCAAATTTGAAGTTGACTG
>MJUU01055410.1:13481-30209 GCA_002080025.1 Modiolus philippinarum | reverse complement strand
ATTCTGAATATACCATCATACTAACAGTTGACTTCTTAACTTTCAAAAAATTTTTACAGAAATCTAAATGCAGTTTTTCAACTTCTGTTGCTTTATGAAAACCCCATATTTTACTTCCATAAAAGATGACAGGTGCAATATAACAATCAAAAAGATATAATTTGGTTTCTATATTTAGACACATGTGTTTCATTTTACCATACAACATTGAAAGACATTTTCTACCTTTAGCAGCAATATTTAATTGTGTTTTATAAAACTTCCCAGTATAATATAACATAACACCAAGATATAAATACTGATCAACTATTTCAATATTCATACTATTATATCACCATCTCTTCATTTCTTAATTTACCACCGTTTCGTAACACTACAATCTTAGTTTTACTAATATTAACAGTAAATTTCCATTTTTGGCAATAATTAAACAAAGAGTTCAACATAGATTGCAGGCCTGCAACAGTCTCTGAGAATATAACAGTGTCATCTGCATACATTAATAAAAATAAAGATATGTTTTTAATTTCCACTGGAATGCATAAACTTTCAATAAATTCATTTTCAAAGTCATTCAAAAACAATGAAAATAACATATGTGATAATGGTTCCCCTTGAAGAACACCATTCTCTACAGAAAATATTTCAGAAAATTCTCCTTTAAATTTAACACAGCCTACTGAATTATCATATAATGATTTTATAACAGAAAACAATTTACCACGAACACCACATCTGGCTAATTTAAAATACAATAGATTTATATTCACACTATCAAAAGCTCTTTTATAGTCAACAAAACAGCAATACTATTTTTTATTTGTACTTAAATATTTATCAATGATTGACTTCAAAGCAAAAATTGCATCAGTCGTGCCATATCCCGGCCTAAAGCCAAACCGGGCATCTGTTAAAATTTCATTTTCATCCGCCCATTTCAAAAGCCGTTTATTAATAACAGAAGTAAAAATTTTACATATACAACTACTTAATGTGATACCTCTGTAATTATCAGTATTATTTACATCATTACTCTTATACACAGGTACAATAATTCCAGTACACCACTGTTTTGGCATATAACCACATTCAAAAATAACATTAAATATTTTAACACGAAAAGGCAATAAAATATCTTGAAAATGTTTAGAATATTCATTTAGTAAATTATCTGCCCCTGACGATTTATTACATTTTAAATTACGTATGACTGTTCGGATTTCTTCAATAGTAAAAGGCACATCTATCTCTTCAAACACACATTCATTGTCATTTACTTCAAAAACATCATCATCTGTATCCGTAGCCTTAGCTAAATTCTTAAAATGTTAAAAAAAGTCAGAAGATTTCAAATTACAACTATGATTATTATAGCCTTTCTTAAATGTTTTAAAAAAATCTTTTGGATTATGTTTTTCCAAAGATCCATTTGGTTTCCCTCATGTCCGACGTAATTTCTCTTCATTCGTTGTTCGTACGTTTTATATGCTTTTTTCGATTCTAATAAAATATGTCTCTTTGATTGCCCCATATATTTATTTCACAGTGAGTACAAATCACCCGCGAGCTAAAAATACAATGAAAAGTCCATTTTCTCCTTACTTAAAAACTGGAAAAAAGTGGATCCTGAAAAAGGCCATATGCAAAAATCAATTTCATATGGTTGATACGATGCATAATTATATATTTAACAATGCTCCTAAATTTTATTTCCGCCCACGCCCTTTGAGGGTGGCTAGAATTTTTTCTTTATTATCATACAGTTTTGACTATCAGATAGAATTGGTTTTAAAACAATGTTTTACCTATTAATCAACGGCAATTGTATATTTCTCGTATATCTGTACTGTACAGCGATTGTTTCAGCATAAGATACATAATATGTGAAATGTACAAAATACAGCAAATGTTAGAAATTTGATTTTTCTTTTACCGTGACTGTGGCATCGCACATCTTGTTTATTTGAGGAGATGACATGTAAACAAATTTACAGGGGAGACAATTTTTATGAACTGACTTCCCCGCCTGATAAGTGTGGCGGCGAGGGACATTTGCGCAAAAAGGTAGGACATCTTCGCAAAAAAAAGGTAGGACATCTTCGCAAAAAAAGGTAGGACATCTTCGCAAAAAAAGGTAGGACATCTTCGCAAAAAAAAAAACGAGGACAAGTGCGCAAACGAAAAGAGGATATTTGCGCAAACGAAAAGTGGACATTTCCACAAACGATAAATGACTTCTTTTCTATTAGTTTTTACCCAATTGCGCAAATCTTTATTCAGCATAATTTTTTTATTCATATGCTCTCTGCCGTGGGTGTTAGCTGGACTTTTTCCGCTGCCCCCTGATTTCCGAAAGACTTTAATTTAACTTTATTCTTTACAATTCTAGGAATTACAGTCTGATCATTGGTGTATCTTATTTTGATGTGGCTGATAGCTTGTTGCTCAAAAAAGGTTTCCAAAAACAAATCTTTGATCTATATTTCAATACTTGCTTTAAAAGGTAATTTGCGCAAACGGACTTTTAACTGAAAAAAGGTTTCTAAAACTCGTTTGCGCAAACGTCCACTTTTCCTTTGCGCAAATGTCCTTCTGTTTTTCAGGTAAATTTGCGCAAATGTCCATCGCCCAAGTGTGGAGTCAACAAAAAGTGATTTCATATTGTTTAGCTTTATAATTTAAAAAGAATGTTAATGTTTTGTAATTATTATACCTTACTATTAAAATTTCTAAAATAAAATTACTATTTTTCACCTTTTCCAATTTTGTAACTATTTACCGGTCAATAGTTTCTCAGACTATTGACTGGCAGTATGAATATTTTTCCCGAACTTTTTTCTTGATTTTCTATTGGATAAAAAATCTGATGATTATTCAGAATGCTCTGACATCATTGTTTCCAAGTGACAACTCATGCAAATTACAGTGAACGCTACTCACTTTGCAGCAGAATAAAATTTGTTGATGAGAAAACATGTAATTGTTTATGTGTTAAAAAGAATATATAATTTAGAAAAAAAATACTAGGAATGAAGAAATATTATTCAAAGATGATTTTAAAATTGTGAATGTTGTGTGTGTGTGTGTGTGTGTGTGTGATTTTTTCTTTGTATAATGAAATACTTATAGACTGTTCATTTGTGAATCCCATTGAATAAAAGTGAAAATGTTCTGAAATCATTGTTTGGAAGTGACAAATCTAACCTGCAAATTACAGTGAACACTATTCACCTTGCAGCAGATAAAATTTTGTTGAAGAAAATAGATGCAATTGTGTATGTTTTAATAAGAAAACAAAATTTAGACAACAAGGACTTGAAATGAGGGAAATGATTCAAAAGTTGTAAATCTTGTGTTTTCGGTATAATAAAACATTTATAACTGTTTATTCGGGAATAGTAAGTTTGTTGTCCCCTTGACCCATAAATATTGACTTCGGCTACGCCTAAGTCAATAGTCAGGGTCTCGGGGACAACAAACTTGCTATTCCCTCATAACTAGTCAATAAGTATAAACTATATCCCTTCGACGACTTGATTTTAGTGTAAGAGTTACCATTCCTAGTAATAATTGAAATTAGGAAGTGAACATGTATATTTTTAATTTTTTGCTTATTTTTTATATAATTTTTATTTATCTATCAGTTCTTAACGAAATAATACCATCGCATTTTAAATTACTAGACATTTCCACGATAACTGCGGGCCAGTCAGTGAGCATGTGTAACGTAATCCGGAAGTTGGGGCTTGGGTAGAACAAAAGAATTTTCTTTCCGGAAGTTTTTACTGAGTGTGCTCATGGACTACCCCCGTCTCCTGGATTCCTATTCAAAACGCATTTGGATTGGCTAAGCAATTTTTTAACCAATTAAATCGGCTATCGGCTTATTATGTATTACCTATGGACAAAAGCTAAACCTAGGTTTCGGGTATGGAAACTCGAGTTTCCCTTCCGAAACCAAGGTTTCCAAATGGAAACTCGGGTTTAGCTTTGGAATCCATAGAAGGCTGAGGTTTGAATGTATTTTTGAATGGAAACCTACACTTAAATTTAAATTCACAGTAACTTCGGTATTTAGTCATTAGGTAGGGAAACTCTAGTTTAGCTCTGGAAAACCTAGTTTTCGCAACCGAAGCGTTGTTCCTTTGCTTGTTTTTTACCATGTATTTGTAGAGACCTTGTCTCATGTGCATTTACTCCATATCCTTTTATTTATCATTTCCGTCTGAGAAACCTAGTTTTCCTGATCGAAATCTAGGTTTCCCTATGGAAACTCGGGTTTAGCTTTCGAAACTCATAAAAAGCTGAGCTTTGCATGTATTTATGGAGAGAAACCTATATTTAAGTAGGGAAACTCGAGTTTAGCTCTGGAAAACCTAGTTTTCTTTACCGAAACCTAGTTTTCCAGACCGAAACTTAGGTTTCCACATGAAAACTCGGGTTTAGCTCTGGAAACATTTGTTCACAGAAGCGAAAACCGTGTTTTCCTGAGGAAAACTAGGTTTTCTTTAGTTATGCTAACTTTCGCGTGCCATACATATGCAGAACCAAAATAAATTAACAGTAAGTTCGCTATTTAGTTATTTGATACCACTGGGTCGATGCCTCTGCTGGTAAACTTTTAGTCCCCGAAGGTGTTCAACAGCCCAGTAGTCAGAACTTCGGTGCTGACTCGAAAACCGATTTTATTTTGAAACTTGCAATATCTTACTTTTTGTGAATTTTGTTGGGAACTAAGTAGTACCCCCCCCCCCCCTTGCAAAGCTCTGTCTATAGCTGATTTTGGCTTTTTCTTTATATGATATTGTTTATTAGTTCTCGGTAAGCGTTTAAACGTTTTATGAGTTTGTGGTCTTCCAAATGTTAAGAATTTTGCACTGAAGAGACATAAGTTGTCGAAATGGCCATATGCAGAAATGGAATTAAAAGTAAGTTTGGTATTTAGTGATTTAAAAAGTGTCAATATTGCATGCTTGAATCTACAAATAACAATCAAATTTGATGCAGAAAAATATGTTATGCGCAAGTGCCGACTATCCCTTTTTGTTTTTGTTTTTTGTTTGGTTTTTTTTTGTTTTTTTTTAATAGGAATGCAATCTCAGAGCAAAAGTTAAAAAGTTAAAATACAGCTTATCCGGTTTTATCATATATTAATTAAATATTTATTTGCACTAATAAACCCTAACGGGTTAAAGCAAAATATAAACAATACAATGACATACAAATTCACAAATTGTTTACAACATATAACCATGATAACAAGAAGATTAATTATATTTAATGAAGTAAAACTGGCCAATGTGGACCTCATTTTCGCAGTTCTACAGACCGCTTATATAGTCAACAACACTGGACAATATACTTGTATCTGGATTCAAGATGTTTTTTAACTTTGATGGAGAATCAAGCTGGTTAAAATCAGTTACATGGTTATTTGTATTTTCAATGAAACTCCGTCTTATATTATTGTTAATTTGACAATGAAAAAAGAAGTGTTCTTCGTTGTCAGTGTCATTACAAGTTTTACATATTCTTTCATTTCGAGGTATTTTCTTATATCTTCCTTAGTTTAATAATATTTTATTGAAAAATACACTTCTACTTCAAGGTTATGATCACTGATTCGAAATTTTGTGATCAGTTGACGACTATTAATTTTTTTAATTGTTTTAGGTATTCCTCTAGCTTAAAAGTAGTTTTCAATCCTTTATAAAGATACAATTTTAAGCTATCGTCCAAATTCGATAGCTTATTAATGATTATTTTTTCATAATAATCTGTGTTTGAATTTTTAAAAACTTGTTTTCTTGAGTTTTTGATATAACTCGAATACCACGATTATGCATGTCCATTATACTCCTCTAACGAAAAAGGGTAATTAAAAGAATAAAAACAGACGCGTTAACAATTTTCTTTAACTTTATTGATAGTAAGCAAGTAGAACATGTTTTTTTTAAGTCATTGGCATATTTCGATAATTTCAGAAAGGGTGATTACAAAAACCACTTTCTATTATTTCAAAAAAATGAAATATCGGCTGTATTGCTTCTGCTTTTAAAATCTCTTACGAATTAAAAATATTCATATAAACAAGACATAGTATATAAAATTTTAATCATAGAGAAACACATTTAGCATAAATTTCATAATTTATTTAGTGTTTTTACTTTTGATATCACAGTATAGCAAAATGCAATAGAGAAATTTAGTTTTCAGAATTTGATGAATTGACATTTCTTTTTTAGGCGAGATGCGTTTTATATCGTTAGGCTCAAGCACATCCACGGTAGTCAGAACTTATATATATATATATTTCAATATTCTGGATTTTCCTCTTCGCCTTCTGCGTCTTCGGCACTGTCTACACCGACTTCTTCATAATCTTTTTCCAAAGCTGCCAGATCTTCACGAGCTTCAGAGAATTCACCTTCTTCCATACCTTCTCCTACATACCAATGAACGAATGCACGTTTGGCATACATTAAATCAAATTTGTGGTCAAGACGAGCCCAGGCTTCAGCAATGGCTGTTGTATTACTTAACATACAGACAGCTCTTTGGACCTTTGCCAAATCACCACCAGGTACAACTGTTGGTGGCTGGTAGTTGATTCCAACCTTAAATCCTGTTGGACACCAATCAACAAACTGGATGGTTCTCTTTGTTTTAATGGTAGCAATGGCAGCGTTAACATCTTTGGGTACAACATCTCCTCTGTACAACATACAACAGGCCATGTACTTCCCATGACGAGGATCACACTTTACCATCTGGTTGGCAGGTTCAAAGCAAGCATTTGTTATCTCGGCAACTGACAGTTGTTCATGGTATGCTTTTTCAGCGGAGATTACAGGGGCGTATGTTGCCAAGGGGAAATGAATACGTGGATATGGAACAAGATTTGTTTGGAACTCGGTCAAATCAACATTTAATGCACCATCAAATCGGAGGGAAGCAGTGATTGAACTGACTATCTGACCAATCAAACGATTCAAATTGGTATATGTTGGCCTTTCAATGTCAAGGTTACGGCGACAGATATCATAGATTGCCTCGTTGTCAACCATAAAGGCACAGTCGGAGTGTTCGAGTGTGGTGTGAGTTGTAAGGATAGAGTTGTAAGGTTCAACAACGGCCGTCGAAATCTGAAAATAATACATTTATTTTTAAAAATAACATCTTTATACGTCTAATGGTATTGATACGTAAGCTACTATATGTTACAAACACGATTAGATAAATATGATGGGGATGCTCTATTTAAGATCAGTTTTACTTCAAAATTTTCATGATTGCTCATTGTAGATAAAAATTTTCTTTTCTGTAAACAACTATCAATATTGTCATAAAGTAAGTCCCCTTTGATCATAATTAGCTATTTAGAAATATTACATTTATAGTTCTATTTGCACTGAAAAAACAGAAGTTGCCAAAACAGCCCTTTGCAGAATTCACTACAACTTCGGTATTTTGTTTTTATTTGTGACTACTAAATCGATTCTTTGTTGATAGACTAAAGTTTTGAAAGATATCAAAAGCTCAAAAACCGATGTTTTGGAAAATCATAATTTCTAAATGTTTTAAAACATACAAAACATAAGGAATGTCTCCCTCGCCCAAATGTCTCTTCCTATTTGACTTTGACTTGTTTTTAAATTTTTTTTTCTATCAGCCTTTAGAAATTTTCTGCACTGAAAAGACATAGATTTTCGAAATTGCCGTTCGCGGGATTAAAATTGCGCTTTGTCATTTTTATGCCAATTGTGCTTGATGTGACAATTTTACCTCATTAAAAACAAGAGTTTATATTCTCATAATGTGTTTTTGTCGTTTTAGCAATTAATTCTCGGTTATGCCAATTAAGTTAAGTATAACTAACCTGTGGTGCTGGATAAACAGCAAATTCCAGTTTTGATTTCTTTCCATAATCAACAGAGAGCCTTTCCATCAATAATGAACTAAATCCAGACCCAGTTCCTCCACCAAAGCTATGGAAAATGAGGAATCCTTGAAGACCTGTGCATTGATCTGCCTTTAAAATTACAAATAACAGAATTAATTAATATACAAAGACATTTGATGAAACGATACAACCCAATTAATAAAATCTGTCAAGATTGGAAGTGACCAATAGCGCTTGTGGAAATGTATACTGGGACGTTTCAAACAGGGACAACTTGAGAAGGAGTTCTTTTTTCGTCATTTTATTCATAATCTTTATCATCTCAAGATAATTTTTCTTTACTTCATACCTATCCTAAAATTCATATTTGTGAATGAAATAAAAAGGGATAACAATGGATGAAAATTTATTTGAAGATATTTGTATCATTTTTTTCGGGATTTGCCATCATTCTGATTTCAAGTGCATTGTGGCCATACTTGTATTTTTTATATGACATACTTCTCCTTTCAGAAACAATTGCGTAATGATCATTGCAGTTTGTTTAATCATCTAATTCAAACTCTGCCCAGTGCCTCTAGATAATTGAATGACTTCTTCATATCTTAAATTTATATGGATTAAGATAAACGATTGCATAAATTTGTGTTTTAGTTGAAGAACATTGACTTTGGAGGGAACGCCGAAAAAAAATAATTGTCAACTCATTAATCACTAATATATTGTTAACTTTGATGTTGTAGTTTTAAGATATCCCCAAATAAGAGTATCCGAGAATAAGTTTTATCAAAACATCCTTACCAATTTCCTGATCCTGTCTAGTACTAAATCAACAATTTCCTTTCCAATAGTGTAATGTCCCCTGGCATAATTATTAGCTGCATCTTCTTTTCCAGTAATAAGTTGTTCTGGATGGAAGAGCTGGCGGTACGTTCCAGTACGGACTTCATCTGTCAATTGAATTTTTTATTAGCATTTGTTTTTAATTCTATGAATAAAAGATAAGAAGTCAAATGAAAAAGCGTATATGAGTAAACTTGATGTTTGATCGACAATATTTTTGTCGAATTCGGAGGTCGTGTTTTCCAACAGACAATAGGGATTCCTATGGGAACTAACTGTGCGCCGCTTTTAGCTGACCTTTTCCTTTACTCGTACGAGGCCAAGTTTTTACAAGGGCTTATTCAAAGAAAACACAAATATTTAGCCCAGTCCTTTAATTTCAGCTTCCGCTACATAGAAGATGTACTTTCTCTTAATAATCCTAAATTTAAAGAGTATTTACATCAGATATATCCCAAAATGAGCTTGAAATTAAAGAAACAACTGAAACACCTACTTCAGCTTCGTACCTAGATCTGTTATTGTATATTGACGAAGACGGACGCTTGAAGTCTAAGCTGATGATTTTAATTTCCCAATTGTGAACTTTCCCTTTCTTAGTAGCAATATACATACCTCTCCAACCTATGGAGTGTATATTTCACAGTTGATTCGCTACTGTCGAGCTTGTAGTTTGTACAGTGATTTTTTTAACAGAGCAAAAACACTGTCCCAAAAGCTGCTTAGTCAGGGATTTGTTCAACCTATGTTAATTTCATCCCTCAAGAAATTCTATGGCCGTCACCATAACATCATCGAAAGATATGACGTGTCAGTATCCAAAAATGAAAGTGGACATTTTCAGCTAGATTCACGTCTTCCCGGATTTGACTACCGATTTGACATTTTCCTGATTTGACCCACTCACAGTGTGACGGGTGCTGTTAACAGAGCAGGACATGCTTACCCTCCCGGACCACCTGATGTCGCTCTCGGCTTTTATGGGAGTTTACATTGTGAGTGCTTTAGTTTTTTGTGTTGTCTTGTAATTTTTTAGTTTTGTCTTCGTTAATTATGTTGGTACCGATCTGTCCTTGTCCATGTTTGAATACTGATTAATGATTATTACAAAAGCTTTTCAAAATTTAATTTGGTACTGTTTGAGGGTTAGAGAAGTAACGCGTACCATGATTTTTATTGATTTTTTCTCAAGGTTAGCAAATGACAATAACCAATCAGCTACCTAACAGATCTTTCAAAAATATATTTTCCTCACTTACTGTGTGACGGGTGCTGTTAACAGAGCAGGACATGCTTACCCTTCCGGAGCACCTGATGTCACTCTCAGTTTCACCGGAGTCCACACTGTGAGTGCTTTGTTTTGAATGTTGTGATTTCTGGTTCTGTGCTTTGTGTCTTTCTAGCGTCGTTGTTTTGTGTCTGGTGTCATTGTTTTCTGTGTTCTCGTTTTGGCCATGCCTTTGGACTTCGATTTTTGTAAATTTCATTCCTTTGTTCCTTCGGTATTCTACTGCCGTTGTATAGTACAATTATATCTATAAGTGTGGAACTTCAGTGTTGATTTAATTAAGCAGTTTCTGTTGTTACATGTAAATTTAAAAAAAAAAAACTTTTTGTCTCCTTTTTTTATTTTTTTTTTATTTATTTATTTTTTTTTTTTTTTTTGGTCACAATGTTTTAATTGCCAATTGCCATATAGATTTTTAATACATAAAATAATATATTAAATGGCACAGTTCTGAGCTACTGTTGCATGTTTCTTTGCTGAACTCGTGTATCCAAATAGTTTCTAAGGCCCGTTCATAAAACATATAAATGTTTTTTTGTTTGTTTTTTTTGGGGGGAGGGGGATTTTTGCAAGCCTAATCAATCATATTTGAAGTAAAAGCTCAGCAAAAGTGAAAATGAACAAACCAATGGAAATAATTCAGTGAATATGGGCAAGATTTTCTTATTGTTTGCTATTTGTTATTTATCATTTCTTATATTAGTACCTACCCACAACAGTTGGTTCCAGATCGACAAAGACAGCTCTTGGAACGTGTTTCCCTGCACCTGTCTCACTAAAGAAAGTATTAAAGGAGTCGTCACCGCCTCCTATTGTCTTGTCACTGGGCATCTGGCCATCTGGTTGAATACCATGTTCCAAACAGTACAACTCCCAGCATGCATTGCCAATTTGACAACCAGCCTGGCCAACATGGATGGAAATACACTCACGCTGAAGTGAAAGACAATATCAAAATTGATTACAATAAAAAATGTGGTAGCACAATGTCTTGAATATTTGTCAAATAATACTGACCAAGTACAGGCGCCACACTTTATAAAAACGTAATCTGTTTTCAGATGTGGATAAATGTTTGATAATGAAAAACGTGTAGAAATCGTTCATTTAGATAAACAATTTCTCCGACAATTTTACCGCCTGATTTGTCTTTTAGTCTCACGAACTTTGGCCCTTGACAATTCTGTCGGTAATTTTGTTATTACCCCCATTTGTTGTACTTGTAGCTAAACCAACATACCATCGAAGGAAAACGTATTGGCAAAAATGTCAAAAACATCCGTTATATGATGCCAATAGCATGTTTTATCCCAACATAGGTCACTACTAATGCAAATATTTCCATGTTGCATAATAAACAATAAACTTTGTTATGCTGTACACATGTTTCAAAGAGTAACCTCTCATCAGAGTCAAAATATATGCAAAGCCATTATCCAAATACAGAAAGAAGCACTCATTACCAAACATATCGAAAAGGGGAGGTGGGCCAAATCATGTACCAAGGACGTCAACCGAGTGTAATACGCAGAATTAAGCTGCGATATTTTAAAGATTATAGCAATAAATTTATATAAAACGCAAGTTCAAATATTCAAGCTAGACGAGTCTGAATAATGGGCTTGGGAATACCCTCATAACCTATGGTCCACCAGCAATGCCAACGACTAAGTGTTTTAAAGATGCAAAAATACCCGAGTTGCACAATAAAGAGTAAATTTTCTTATGCTTTACACGTGTTCAATGTGAAACCTCTTATCTGCAGCCTTGTAATAAAACAATATGGAAAGTATCCAAATGTAGTTATAAAGAAGTACTCTTAACCAAAAATATCGAAATATGGGTCAAAATCCAGTACCAAGGACATCTACCGAGAGGATTACACGGACATATATAAAAGATCCTCATGCACAAGATTTAAAATAATGTCCTAATAATATTGAAAGCAATGGTATTTCAAACCGATGTTTAAAAATTTTGAAATACGAGATTACACAAACCATCTATTTAATATATCAAATAATCAACGACTTTTGAAGCTCTAAGATTAATATCGACTATTTCACCTTTCGTAAAACATATTACAGTCAATAACTATTAATCATTCTCCTTTTTGTATTGGTTTATCTCCTTGGATACGTCGTAAACAAAAACAAATGTAAATTTTACAACCATAGAAATAAATGAAATAAATTTACATTTATTAATTTTATAAATTTATGAGAATAAACGCATCACTGACGCGCTAGTTGTTTTCAAAACAATTAAGTATGCATCCTTATGTAATGTTATGTTAACTCAAATTTGCTGCAAATCAACAATTTTTTATTAATGTACAGTTATTAAACAATATTACAATAAAGCCATCAATCCTCCATAAAGTCAAGTTTAATTTAATAGCATATATTTGGCGTTAAACTGCATCATACCATGGAGGTATAAACTTAGTTTATACCTCCATGATCATACACTGTTGAGCCAATTTATAAAATTGCATTGAATATGATAACACTAACAGTAGAATACCGAAATAAAAAACTATGCAGTAATTACAAAAAATCTACGTCAAAGACATGGCAAAAACGCGAACACAGACAAACAATGACATTGTAAAGTGAAAAATAAAAACAACATTTAAAACTGTGAACTCCCATAAAAACCGAGTGCAAGCATGTCCAGCAATGTTAACAGTATCCATCACACTGTCAGTATGTCAACCAAGGTAGAGTCAACATTGGTAAAAATCAATGGAAGACATGGATGTAGCTGAAAATTCCGTTTTTCATTTGTGACACAGACACGGCTATAGAATTTATTGAGAAATTACATTTACAAAGGTTGAAAAAATTCCCGACTCTGCAGCCTTTGGGACAGTGTTTTTGCTCTATTAAAAATAACTGTATAAAAATACAAAAATAAATAAGTTGCATAAAAAAATATATTTTGTTATGCTGTACACATTTTTCAAGGAGTAACCTCTCATCATCAGCGTTAAAATCAAATATGGGTAGAATGGAAAGCTATTACCTAAAATATTGAGAACTAAATTAGTACTCATTACCAAAAATGTCGAAATAGGAGGCAAATCCAGTACAAAGGACATCCACCGAGTGCAATACACAGATGAAGCTACATGTTCATTGATATTTATATTTATTGTTGAAATAGCTGTAACATTAAGCTGTGGAATATGACCATTTTCATTTTTCCATCCCCTTTCCTTTCGTAGTTCCAAATCAAATTAATTGCCACAATCAGACGTGGCTTATGTATTTACAATGCTAATACCATGAAAATACATATTTTTCAGGAGAGGAATGACCATTTCAATTAAATGCAAAGAAACAGTTAAAACATTAAAAATGTTCATGGTCAATAATCGATTTACAAAGTTAACCATTCACTCTATGGTGATGAGTTCGTTGTTCGGTAATTCATCACTGGCAAAAAAGGAGAAAAGGGAAATAAAGGCATGTTACCTTTTATGAATAACAAAATACCGAAGCTACTGTTAATTTATTCGTTTATGTATCATACGAGCAGATCAATGTTTTATGTTAGTTTTTAAGAATTTGGTTCTTCTTAAACACTCAAACTAATTGAAGATTCACCATGCCAGCAGCATTTTCATCTATCAATATACTTTCAGAGCTTTAGAGATACAATAAATCTCTCTAGATTAAACGGAGTACCTCCTTGGAAACAGGGCAGAATATAGTACAATACAATAGGAATATAAAAAAATAGATAAAACTACTCACCATATTGATGAAGGTATTGGGTTACGATTAACGCAGCCGTGTAACGCTTGCTGAAAAAATCTGTGATGACAGCGAAAGTAAGATGTTAATTGTATTTATGGTAACTATGTAACGGCCCATCACACACGACATGGAGTAATGAGCAAGCTTAGTCAGTGAATTAACACCTTTAATAATGTGCTTTAAATTAACCATCCCTCGTCAAATTGCAATATTTTTCAAATGCATCTATCTGTGAAACACTAATTTCATATGATTGTATATGAAATGATAATTGCATTGAGGGTAAAAATGAATATATTCAGTAAAATGGATTCTACATAATTTGTTTAGAATAACGCTGCTATATTGTTGTATTCCCCCAATATTACAATGGTTTCAATGAAGCACTGATTAAAATGAATTAACTAGAAGCCCGGGGAATGAGCCTGAATCGCTAACCTGACAAGCTGATTCTTAGCCGGCATAACTGTTTTGATGATCAAAAATGTTTTTCCCATTAGGTCTAATCTTAAGCGATGTTCTCCTCTTGCAGCCAAGTTTTTGTCAGATCCACTTTTTGCAAAGTACCTTCCATACATTATTCTTGAAAAGTTTAGTGGAATTTTCTTCAATTTTCAAAGAAAAAGATGAAAATGTGATTTTCTCATAGGGTCCAATATCTAATATTGTCTAGAACTGGCTGCAATGTTTATTGACTTTTCTGAATGAAATTAGGAGTAATCTTTATAAAAGACCTTAAGTTTGCTTCAATAGTTTCAGAGCAGATGATGAAAATGATGATTTTTCCCATAGGTTCCAATGTTAAACGAAGTCCAGTCCGTTCGCCATGTTTTTCATCGGGTTTGAACGAAGTCAGCAATATTTGTAAGGGTTCTTCTATAAAGTAAGTGAGAACTGTGAAATCGCTCCTAGTAATTGAATTGGCTTCATTGGTATATGAGAAGAAAATGAAAATGTAATATTCATTGCAGGGGTTGACTATGCCGATTTTGACTTCTTCTAGATATACTTACTGACAGTGTTAACAGGGCAGGGCATGCTTACCCTTCCAGAGCACCTGATGTCGCTCTCAGTTTCGTGGGAGATCACACTGAGTGCCTTGGTTTGAAAAAGCATGTGATTTCAGAGGAAAAAAAATAAAATATGATTTCCCCATATGGTTCAATGTTAAACTTTATTCAGGGGAGAAGATGATTCTCTCTTGGATTGAAATGAGCAATCTTTGTAAAGGGCATCATTCCTGTAAAGTTTGGGTGAATTTGCTTCCGTGGTTTCGAATTAGGAAATGAAAATGTAAAAAGGTAATGGAAGACGGACGACTGACGCCAAATGAATGTAATACCTCACTTTTTAAAATGTTTAAGGCTACTGACGACCTACCCTCTTTGAGCTATTCAGTAATTCAGTAAGACACCGCTTCATCGTACTTACGCCTCTGCGTTTTTTTTTTTTTTTTTTTTTTTTTTTTTTTTAATTGAGTTTAAGACGGCACGATGGGATTCCATATTGAAGACTGTACTTGTGATGCTGTGTGTTGTTTTACAGAAATTCTTTTCTCATAGATCTTAAATCTAAAGTGAAATAGGAGAATATCTGTCATGCAGTGACTTACTTTAAGTGTTAATCTTAGGCTTTGGAACTTCATTTTCTAAATCAGTTGCACTAAAATTATCAAAAGGACAATCAACCTAGTTACATCGTGGAACTAGGAAATTTTTTTCTTTGCATCTTATCGCATCTCATCGGTAAAACAAGTTCTTCGAGTTTTTAATGTTTTGTTACTGAATACTGAGAAAGAAAACTGGTGATTTTCTTCATCTGTTCTATCCAAAAGAGCTCGATAATAAGGATACTACAGACACTTCCTCAAACTAAGCTGTATGACAAAAACAATGACTTCTCTTTTTCAATAGTCAACTTTCATTTACTTTGTAACAACATTCCAACAGCACCGGCATATGGAGTTTACATTTCCCAACTCATTTACTACTCGAGGGCCTGTGGTCGAAAGAGTGATTGAGCCCGGTTGCTCACAAAGAGGCTACTTAAACAAGGGAATATTACCATTAATTTGAAGTCACAACTCCAGAATTTTTTCAGTTGACATCACCATCTAGTAGACCGCTATAGGATGTTTGTTTCCCAGATGACGACAGATCTCTCCCTTTGAAAGCTTAATTGTTGTATCTTCTACCAGATTTTACCTTACTACCGGAGTTGACATGTTCAACACGGCGGGTGTCTTATAAGAAGTAGAATATGCTTACTCTACCCGTGCTAAAGATCTCACCCATGTTTTTTATTGGGTCCGTGTTGTTCATTTTTGTATTTGTGTGTGTCTTCATTTTTCATGTTTTTTTTCCCGATGTTGTCATTGTCCTTGGATTACTCGTGTTAAATTGACGGTTCGGTTCTCACTTACTTTATCACAATTGTCCTTTGATTGTCTCTTTGACGTTATTTATGCTACATTGCTGCCCTTTACATATTTCTGTACAGTGAAGTATAAATAATATAGGAATAATGGTATTGTTGACAGCGTGTGTGTATGTGTATGTTAACTTTTGTCTTTTGGTTACATTTTCTAATTTAAAAAAAATGTTTGTGTATTTTTCTAAAAATCAGCATGAAAGTTGTCAAAAAGGAATGCAATATACCAATAAGGGACCGACCATTTAACCTGAAGGTGGGGGGGTTATGGTTTTTTTTTCTGGACAGAAAATTTTTTTCGCGCTTCGCGCGAAACAAATTATTTATTTTTTGCACGCGTATCAACAAAATATTTTTTTTCAAAATCAACATTATTTTTTTGGACAGAAAGCCTCATTCAGAAAATTTTTTTTCATCATTTTGGCAGCCAAAATATTTTTTTCACATAAAATCAGATCCAAAATATTTTTTTAGAAAAAAACCATAGCCCCCCCCCCCCC
>MJUU01055409.1:27622-66467 GCA_002080025.1 Modiolus philippinarum | reverse complement strand
GAGAGAGAGAGAGAGAGAGAGGGAACACAATTATGACAAAAATATAATCCACCAATTTACAGACAGACCTGATGAGAAGATAATTATAGTGATTAATCATCACAGTTGTATTAAATTGACTAAACAAAAATTATCAAAGTTTTTGATGAGAGAACACACCTTTTTCTTTTTGTATTAGAACTATGATTATAATTTCCTACAATTTATAATAAAAGGAAAAAGCTTGAAGACGTACGGAAAGCACATTTCACAGTTTTCTAAATTACGTGATTTATACACTGGTATTTTAATAGAGCAAAAATATGGCTCAAAAGATGTTGAGTCTTAGATATGTTGAAGCTTTGTTAATTTCATCTATCCAGAAATGTTTTGTCGTCACTATGACATTAGATATGACGGGTAGGCGTCCTAGATAAGAAATTACATTTTCATATAGATTTCTTACTTTTGACTTTACCTTTCTCTGACTCACTGTACGGAGTATGAATGCTTACCCGGTGCAAGGGGCCGTCTTGAACTTACTATACTATGAGGTATGAGCTAAGCTCATTGTTGAAGGCATCATGGTGACTTCAACATGAAGAACAACAATAAAAGCGTTGTTACTTTGCTTGCTTTTACCATGTATTTTGTAGAAACTTTGTCTCATGTACATTTACTCCATATCCTTTCATTCACAATTTACCCGTACGAATCACCTATTTCGCTGTTGATTGTAATAGGAACTCCCATTTAAATATAGTAGTTTTGAATGCATTGTTTATAATTGTTTCATGTGTCTTTCCGTTTTGTCGTTTTTTCAATGTTTCTGTATTTCAATCTTATATAATTGACGCCTCCATTATTGAAATATAATTTTTAAAAAAATTGTGGGACCCATAGACTATTTTACAGTAACATCGCTAGCATTACTTACACACTATCAACTGCAATTCACCACTTATAGTGAAATAATAAAAAGGAGATTTCGTGTTGTCTCGCATTGAGTTGCCTTTTGCTGCAATGTTTTAGTATTTCTGAGTTTAGAGTTTTTCATTTTCCCTTCACGTCAGGTCATTTAAAGTAGAGTGAAGTTCATAACGGTAAAAGGCGAAAACAAATTGTTACACACTTGATATATGTCAACGTATTAACCAATGACGTGAAATACATTTACAGTGGCCTAGTGTTAGTAATCTACCTGTATTGGGTTTTATTCGAATGTTCATTATATTATAAGGAAACGATATAGTGGAAAGGGAGGTTTTGTCCTCATAAACTGGTTTACCCTTCCGCTAGCTTTTGCTAGTGTCAGTACCAAGTCCGTCTATCCCGCGTACCTATCGTTTATAACGTTTGTCTTATGTCTTTTTCTTGTTTTTCTTGTACCATTCCCTAGTGGATTGTGGCAATTGATTGTAATTTTAGGCCATTATTAGTGTTTCCTGTTATCTTCCCAATATTATTAAGGGTCTTAGAAATTAGAAATCTAACTGTATTGAGTTTTATTCGCATGTTTATTATACTATAGGGAAACGGGATAGAGAAAGGGAGTTTTTGGTACCAATAAACCAGTTTAACCCTACCGCTGGCTTTTGCTAGTGCTGATACCAAGTCTGGCTATCCTGAGTCCCTATCGTTATGAACGTTTGTCTCTTGCCTTTCATTTGTGTTTTTCAAATGTAGTTCCCTTATTGACTGTGGAATGTGATTTTCGTTGTCGGTCATCGCAGTTGTTTACTGTTATCTTTCGTTTGTATTTCATAACCAACACATCATGTACATCGAAATCAAATCACATGCAGTGTATATATTGAAATAGACATATTAAAGTGTTATGAGTAGTTCTCTTTTTTTTACCAGAAACATCGAACCGAGGGTGTATCTGTAGTCGCTGATACTCCAGATACAAAGACTGTAGAAATGTTTTGGACACTTGTGGATAATTTCAGAATTCAGGATATTATTCTACTTGTTCAGAAGAGTGGAAAGGTAATTAGTATACAAGTTAGTTGCAACTAAATTATAAAAAAAGATTCATGTAACAAATATAGTATTACTTTTTTATTTCATTTACAACGTGGCTATGATTCTATCTAAATTATTCTATTCAAAAATTATGTATCTTCAGATACTGAAGCATTCTACAATAACGTAAGTCCAATTCATTATATTTGGAGACAAAGTCTGCACTGTCGTCAATGAAACAAAGTTAGTGAGAACCGAACCGTCAGTCTAAAAAGAAAAATCCAAGGACAATGGAAATGCTGAAAAAAGACACTAGGATTTCCTTTGTTTGAGTTCTAGTGCTGCTGATGAGGAATTAATTTACGAAAGGGCCATACAGCTCATTAAAAGTATTGCAGTTGGACTTAACATATGTGTTATGGTCTCATGTTCATTTACTCCATATCCTTTCGTAAAATATTTAATACAGGAGTTTGTCTTTTATTGCAGTGTGGAGTTGGTAAAACTATTCCCCGTGGTAGAGATGCATGCTCTTTATTTTTCTTAGATATGGTGTACTTGTACATGAAATAATATATTATGTGAACACTTTGTTCAATTACTATTATCTAAATTAAAGTAAATTTTAAAACCTAAGGATTAACTCCCTCCATCGTAGGTTAGTCCTTGGCAATATTTGATATTACTGATTATTCGGATTTCGTTTGGTTTTATGCATTTTTAACATTTTTTGAAAATATGGATTTCCTTTGTTTGGGTTCTAGTGCTGCTGATATGGAATTAATTTCCAAAATGGCCATACAGCTCATTGCTGTTGGAGTAAACATATGTGTTATGGTCTCATGTTCATTTACTCCATATCCTTTTGTTAAATATTTAACATGAGCACTGCACAGAAATAAAAAAGGAAGACAGACACATACTGTACAAGTACTTTAGTACGTCGGGTTCTAATTTTCGTCGATCTTATTTTGGTTTTAATGGGGAGATCGAGTATGCAGTTACTTTCATTACATTACGTTCACATCACATAAAGTTATGAATTCATATACTCTTAAGTTTTTTGTTATTTGTTTTCTATTGAAATCTATATGTACTGAGGAGCAATGAACATCTGAAGAACTTAATTTCTGCAGTTGAAATATCTTTTTTTGTGACATCAAATTATTTCAAATGCAAAATCTTGTAGCATATACAAATGTGAAAGTAAGTTTGATATAAGATGATATATTTTAATAGCTTAAACTGAAATACATGGGTACTCTGAACAGTATATGCTGAAAGTTTTACTCAATTTCGATGAGTGTTAAACGCATCTCGAAAACCTGAGTCGTAATATTTAATAATATCCTAAAAAAATCTACTGTTACATTTTCCTAAATTAAGAATAATTATGTAAAAGTCAATAAAATTGCTGATTATATATTTAAAACTATTTACCTTGTGCCAAATCTGATTTTTATATATTTTCAGATATCATAGGATAAAATATAGAATTAATGCACTTGTCATAATCAGTTGAATGTAGCCTGGTAATTTTCATGCCAAATTAAATATTTATTAATGTGTGAAAAAGACCAAACCTTTGGCAACGGAGCATTGTATTTATTTCATATTTATTTAAGTATTAGGGAAGTAAAAAACAGAATCATATCTCTGTACCCTTGGTTTACCACCTGAAACTGTTTTCACACCGATGTGATATCTAAGTCCAGCGTTGTGTGATCATGTGAATTAGTAGAGGGCATTAGATATATGCACATATCATATTTACAAAAAGAGCAAATTTGCTGAGCGAAAGGCTGCAAAGTGAAAAACACTACTATCTTGATTGCAGGAAATATATATTGTCTATTTTAGCTTTCTGTATACACCCCATAACTTTTTGTTATTTTGCCTCGTAAATACGATGTAAAGAGGACACAGAACAATGTAAATTTTAAATTTTCAATACTTTATCATGGTTTTGCACCTGCTTTGTGTTTTTTCCTTACAGATTTTGGCTCTCGTTCGGTACTTTTGTTGTTATTCTAAGACTATGACAAAACACATAGTTACAAGTACATTTATCTCCATCTTAGAAAATGTTAATCGTAATTACAATCATATCTTCTTTGAGATAAATCTTTCAAACGAATACAATTATGTATATGTTTGAACCCATATGGATTGAGTATAAAAGTACCATAGTTGTTTCCTTATATTTGTTTAACATGACTTAAGGGGATTCGCTTCTCCATTTGAAAATAAATAAAAGATTTCAAATAGAAACGATTTTTTGTTAGAAAGTTAACATAAGTAAGGCTTGACCATAAATGAATGTGCCAGAATAAATAGAACTCACTATTTTTTTTACAGAATGTTCACAAAGATGGATATTAATAACATCTAAGAATAATGAAAATGTATAAAAGTAAGTTTTCTTAAAAAACGAAACATAATCTGTTTTCAACTTGGTTTACTTTATGTCTAGGGTGGTATTTATGTCGCTCAGCTTGAACACTTTATTTAGGTCCCGACTCCGACCTGCCGTTGGGTGTTGGGTTTCCTCACCGTTCATTGAAAATATTATGGAAGCTTTGAGTTGTTATTAGTCCCCTTTTGGTCGTTTTCTCTTCGACACATTCCCCGTTTCCCTTTTTATGCCCCCAGATCGAGGATCGGGGGGCATATTGTTTTTGTCCTGTCTGTCTGTCTGTCTGTTTGTCCGTGCGTCCGAAACTTTAACCTTGGCTATAACTTTTGAACTATATGAGGTATACTTTTGATATTTGGTAAGTGTATAGGTCTAGTCAAGAAGAAGATCAATATGCAAAAAATAGGTCAAAGGTCAAAGGTCAAGGTCATACGAGTCAAAAAGGGTTAAAAATCGGAATCTGGGGGCATATGTAGTGTTTCACAAACACGTCTTGTTTCTATTTATTCTACATGTAAAAAAACTGGAACGAGAAAATTAAAAAAAAATTTCTTACAAATGCCTATTTTCTTCCTATCCTTAGTTTTTTTTTATAAACATAAACGACTAGGTATTTGCAAGAAGTGTTTAACACAGATCAAAAGTGAGTAAAAATTATAGATAACACTGTTCCGAATAAATGTATTTCAATTCAAACTATTAAAAAATTTATTATCATCTATTAAACTTACTTTCACACTTTTTATACTTCAGAATTCCTTGTTTAAGTAGTAAAACCAAGCAATGGAACAACGCTTTATTGTAAACACTGTTATTCATCTAGAAGTCATCACGGGGCCTTCATCGATGATTTTTGTGTAACATCATATTAAGTTCAAGACTATTCTTAGCACCGGTTTGAGTGCAATTCTTTATGGAACAAAGTTTTTTTTTTCAATTTCTTTCCTATATTATTATTTTCGGATGGTTATCAAACATAACAGTGTTTTCTGTTATCTTTTCTTTCGCAATTACAATAGCTGGTGTTTATCACGAATAACATGAAATACAATACAGCTTCCTCCACTGTATTATCCACGAAACAAAAAAAGACAATGATGCTCAGGCTTTCCTCAAACTTCTCTTTAAAATAAATCTGATATGAATTTCATAAATTTTCAGATAGCTGACTTTTTTCCTACGACGGATGAACCTATGGAGATGCAGAATTTGGAAGTGAAAATGATAAGTGCTGGCCGAGATGAGGACAATATTTTTCTTTACGCACTTGAATTAATCAATAAGGTAAATTGAAGCCAGAAAAAACGAAAGCATTTCTTCAATATGTGTTAATTAACGCACATCTTATACAACTATTAACACAAATGTCTCTGAGAAAGATTTATGATCTGTGTTAGTTTCGATTTGATATGTAAATTAAAAAAGGCAAAAAAGTGGTATACTGGGCGCGTGATATAACACTTTTATGTCGAATTAAAGAAATTTTTTGCTAGATTAGCAAAATATTTGCCCAATTAATTGCTTCTATCCTTTTGAATAGACTTCTGGGAATTTGTCACAGCATCAACATTTAATAAAGCTGTCAAAATCAAAACTTTACAATTGTCTGAACGTTTCTACCACACTTCGACAAAATTAAAAAAAACCCTGTCTTTCAGATTCAATTCCAATTGTGTCCAATATTTGTTAAGATTTAACATTTGTCAAAACATGTACTGCAAGAGAGATTTAAAGATTTGCAGAAATATTCCAAAAGAAACTGCCAAAATTTCAAATCAGTTTTACGTCGTTCAAGATGATCGAAGGCATTTTTGGCAAAATTCTTAGAGATTTTTTAAACCTGGCATTAATGGATTAAATTGGTTCAAAAATTATTAAGGTAGGAAAATGTTTCCTCTTGGTATAGGCAGAGTGAAACCAATCCTGCGAAAATGAACCCTAAAAAACCTTAAGTGAGCATTTTAATGCGGATAGTCGACTGAAAAAACTGCGGAACATTGTTTTAAAGCCGATGTAATTACAGGTAAATTGGGAAATGTGCGAAAAAAATATTAAGTGATGCGTTTTCATTAGCACACTCAGTATAGAAATACACCTCCTCTTTTAAAGATGCAGTTAAAGCCGCGCAGTATGATACATGAAATTAACAGGTAATAGGTTATCTAAAATGATTCTTATTAATTAAAAAAAGATTTGCTTAGTCTGACATTTCAAATTGATATACAAACTATCGTTTTGATTTAGTTGAGTCTTTATGTTGGCTAGTGTGCAGTCGCATTTTTTTTTATTTACGGAATATCAATACATAATTCATTACTTATGACGGTCTTCAATGGTTCTCTGTATTAATAGAAGAAAAAAAATGTGACCGATATAAGACTGCACAAAACCATGAACTGGAAAATAGGAGAAGCCCTTCCTGACGTCTCGACTCTGTGTAAACTGATAACAAAGTCCAATAACAGAAATGTCTTAATGACAGGAAGGTATGTTACAATTTCACGATAAAACAAGCAATGGATCTGCGTATACTACATTTTTTCGATATGTAGAATGAGACATTACACGATTTATCCATCAAATATAAACAGCTAGACTGGTAAATGATTTAATCCAGTAACAAACATAGGCATAACACTTTCATGAGATTCTGGTTTGTTTGTTTAAATTCTATTTGTGTACCTTTTACACTAGAGTGACGGGTTGTTTGAGATCGTTATTTATCTAGAAAGATAAAATTTGCCACTCTAGTCGTAAACAAATGCATATTGATTTGTAGAAGAGCAGTTGACTTATAGTTCACAAATAATTCAAATAGTTTTTACTGTGAATAAACGTGTATAAATCATTTGTTTCCCAAGACAGGCCGTAGATGTGCTTGATTCAGAATCAATAGTTGACTGGGCTGTACTTTATCCGATTCTTAGACATTTTACGAAAGGATATAGAGTAAATGAACATGATACCATAACACATATGTAACCTTAAACTGCAATAATTCTAATGAGCTGTATGGCCATTTTAGAAATTAATTCCTAATCCGCAGCACTAGAATCCAAACAAAGGAAATCCATAAATTTCAAAAAATGTTTAAAATGCATAAAACCAAACGAAATCCGAATAATTAAATATATTAAATGTCAAATATAGCTAAGAACAAAACTACGATGGAGGGAGTTAATCATTTATATAAATATAGATAACAGTAATTGAACAAAGTGTACACATGAGATATTTTCTCATATACAAGTACACCAAATCTAAGGCATATTTAATTACTATTAATATGATTCCAAATAAAAAAAACGGATTACGTCTGCATTTGTTGTAGTAGTATATTTAATTTGGAATCAGAAATGACTCATAGGAAACTTTTTGTACTTGAGGTATTACAAAATAAATTTGAAACTCTTCGAGTAGCATTTGAGATGTTATTAGGAATCATCTTGCTTCCATTTTTATGTCGTAAAACTTACATAGAACCATTTCTTGGAAAAGTGTGTAAAGTAATTGAGAAATGAACCGTTATACTATAAACAGACAATCCAGGAACAACGGCAACATCAGAAACAACAAGATACAACGATATCATATAAATACAGGACAGAAGAGAAAAACTAAGATTGAAAAAAAACTGTCTTTATTTACACGAAGTATATATTATTTTTTGTATCAATTATAGAATTAAAATTACTGAACAAATATTAATCATAATATGTTTTACAGTAAAGATAATGGATATCGTATTTGTGGAACTTTAAACGTGTGCCTTGAAATTATCAACGCAATCAGAGAAGATCAGAAGTTCAGTGTATTACATATTGTGCAAGATGTGTTGAAAACTCGCCAAAATTTCTTTCAAAAATACGTAAGAATTTGTAATTTTAAAGGATTTAGTTGTTCAATGGACAACAATTTCAAATAGGCATACATTTTAGAAAGCAGTTTTAAGGAATTACTATAAACCTACAGATTAATGTGACGTAAACGATATCAAGTCATCTCAGTTAACATTTTAGACAACGACTTATATTCATTGGCTGAAAGTAGACCCCAGCAAAGCTCTATACAATACATACAACTAAGGATGACGTCATTCACTGGCAGTCATATTGTTTTTGAATAAATTTACCCTAGACATACTTTTCATTTTTTAATTTTTGCACTGTTAATTATAAATGAATTATTTGGTAAAACCTCTCTATGGTTTCCAAAATAATATCTAATCCAATTAAAAATGCTTGATGTTTAGAAAACAAACAATTAATGCTTTATTTTCCGTAATAAAAGACCATCAAGTCTTGCAACCTAAAAATAATCCACACAAATGAACACATTAAATCTATATTCTGTTTGTTTAAAACAATCATATGATATGCATGGTAAATGGGAGGAATAATTCCAAAACCTAAGTCATCATTGCATCTAACTCAAACTGAGGTAGGGCCACACAGAAATCTACACAATTCATTTCAATATCAACACGTGGTGGTACGATGGTAATTGTTGATGATAGATTTATGACCTAGGGTTAAGAAACTTTCAAAATATAAACATTATGTCAGAGAGTGTGCTATGTATAAGCGTCCAAAAGCAAAGAGGCCCCCAAGGGATATTTTTCAGATTTCTCAACTAAAAGCCATATATCCGTCGTTTAGAACAGTAACAGAAGTTCAAATTAAGCTTTTTTGGTGCATAAAGCATATGTAGTTAATCAAATTTAAACACTAATGCATTTTATTGATTAATGTGGTGGTAAACAACGGCAGTAGAATACCGAAGGAACAAGGGAAGCGATGACTACAAAAATCGAAGTCCAAAGACATGGCAAAAACGGTAACAGATAAAAACAAAGACAAAACAAGGACGTGAGACAGCTACAATGCACGGAAATAAAAAGATAACATTAAGAACTAAGGCACTCATAGTGTAAATTCCCATGAAAACCGCAAGTGACTTCAGGTGCTCCGGAAGGGTAAGCATGTCCTGCTCCGCTAGCGGCACCCGTCACACTATCAGTGAGTCAATCCAGGGTTGAGTCAAATCCGGTTATGTCAAATCCGTGAAGACGTGAATTCTAGCCGAAAATGTCCGTTTTCATTTGGGACACAGACACGTTATATCTGTCAATGATATCATGGTGACGGCCATAGAATTTCTGAAGGGATGAAAGTAAGAAAGGCTGAACAAATCCCTGACTAAGTAGCTTTTGCGACAGTGTTTTTGCTCTAACTTAGAAGTCACTGTATAAACTGCATAACCGACAGTAACGAATCAACTGTGAAATGTACACTCCATAGGCTGGAGAGGTAGGTATATTGCTGCTCAGAAAGGGAAAGTTCACAATTTGGAAGTTTAATGGTGTTCAAACCATTGCAGTGTTTTTCTCAAAAATATTTGGAGGCCATGTCTGCAATGTCACGTCACTAAAAGTACGTTAATTCATTGGATAGTGGCTCTGATTCTTAAAAGTTGACAAAAATTCTAAGGAACATTGAATTTAAACACCCCTTAAAAATGAAAATATTAACATTTACAGGAAATTCCATAGTAGAATTTTGAGATGGGTTAACAACTGGGGAGATTATTAATTTTTGCAGAAGAAATAAAGTTATATATTAATTATTTTTTGCCTTTTTCTTCTTTTTTAGAGGAGGAAGGGATGCATTTTTTATTTTCTTAACTACAAAAATACCATACAAACACTATGAAGTGTATTAAAAAAAAAAAATTGTGATGCTGAAAGCATTCAGGTTTAGTTTGTAATGGAGGAATAAGCAATGTTTTTCTCAACTTTAAAATTTTTCTTGTGGTTTATTTATTTTCCTCGAAATTATGTTAAATATGTGAAAGGAGGGCATTGGAATGATTACGATATTTCTTTTTATTAGTGCTCTGATTTTTCAAATAAGTTGCAAAATTGTGAATAATTATGAACCAAAAGAATTGAATAAACTTCAAAAATGTTTGGAACTGTATCAAGGAGTTGGAAACTTATTTTCATTATCTCAATGGTGAATAAAAGGATATGAAGTAAATGCACATGAGACAAAGTCTCTACAAATTCATAGTAAAAAACAAACAAAGGAACAACGCTTTTATTGTTGTTCTTCATCTTGAAGTCACCATGAGGCCTTCAACAATGAGCTTTGCTCATACCTCATAGTACCTCTTACAATCACTGTCATCCTTTGCCCGACAAAAGCACTAGTGTCTTAAGCTAGTGGACAACTACAACATATAGACAAACACAGGGCACTCATCAAGTCGAATGTAAGAAAACTTGGCGTTATAAAATAGTGAGATGTGGGCACTTAAAACAGGTGGTCTGGATTACATTTCGAAAATTACAAAAATTATTGCCAAAATTTGAAAGTATCAATAGTATATCCATATGAGAAATTCCCTCACGCACAAGTACACCGTAACTGAAAAATATAGAGAGCATACATCTCCTGCACGGGGAATCGTTTTACGGACTCCACACTACAGGAGAGTTAAACTCCAGTCGTAAATGGTGAATAAAAGGATATGGAGTAAATGCACATGAGACAAAGTCTCTACAAATACATAGTAAAAAACAAGCAAAGGAACAACGCTTTTATTGTTGTTCTTCATCTTGAAGTCATCATGGGGCCTTCAACAATGAGCTTTGCTCATACCTCATATTACGTTCAAGACGGCCCCTAGTACCGGTTAAGCGGAATTCTTTGCTAATTGTCGAGCAACGCTACATCCATGTCTTTCTTGGTCATGGGTGCGGGATTGTCAACAAACATCAATTAAACTGGCAAAGTGCTCTTACAATCACTGTCATCCTTTGCCCGACAAAAGCACTAGTGTCTTAAGCTAGTGGACAACTACAACATATTGACAAACACAGGGCACTCATCAAGTCGAATGTAAGAAAACTTGGCGTTATAAAATAGTGAGATGTGGGCACTTAAAACAGGTGGTCTGGATTACATTTCGAAAATTACAAAAAGAAACAAAACCAAAATGAAAGAGTTTTCTATAACTTTTTTATCCAAACAGAGGGAATACTTTATTTAAGTTTAATTATTGTGTCTCCACTAACAAGAAATAAAAAAGTGAAAGAAGGCAATTGAATAACTTAAGACCTGTTGTGAAAAAAGTGCAGCGATTTACAAAGATTTTTGACAAATACATTTATAGATATATTGAAAACACTTTATTATATGATACAATTCTAACATTTATTGGAATATGGTATTGTGTTAAACCTCTGACCATTAGATATGGAAAACAGAATACCAAATCGGGTGATAAACGAACGTATACGTCGTGCGATTTCGCGGAGGAGAAAAAAGAACAAGAAACTCCAGCGAAAAGACATCCAGACCTATCAGCTAAGAAATCAGACGATGGATTTAATAGTACACCTGAAAAACAGACAAAATAAAACGACATGATGGTGAGTCTTTTCTTGTTATTTTGCTTTCACATTTTATACGCCCGTCTTTGACGGGACGTATTATGGTATACCGGTGTCCGTCCGTCCACACGTCCTACTATAACTAGAGAACACTTAGACAATTTTTCATGAAACTTTTGTAGGATTGTTGGGTATGATGGAAGAAAGCTCCCAATCGTTTTATTTTGTCGTTGGATTTTTTGTTCCAGAGTTATGGGACTTTGATTATTTCAATAAAGCACGAAATTGAAAGGAGTAGGGGCGATAAGAGCCTTATTTGGCCTGAAAAATAAATATGGTTTAATTCGCAGAATTTTCTCATTGAAATATTCTTTGGGTATGTCTTTTCAGTAAACAGCAACAGTTCTCAAATATTGGTGTATGATTACTGAGTTTTTTTAGCATAGAAGATGGAACAAATTGTAGATTTTGTCGAAAAATTACAAATTTGACAAATTTTGACTACTTTTTCTGGATAGGAAATATAGAGCACATGCAAGAACCACAAAAATATTTATATGAGAGGTTCAATTCATTTGTACAAATAAGTTGGTAAATTATCTAATTGGTTCTTGAATGTGCTCGATATTTCCAGTGAGAAAAACTATTCGAAAATCTGCCAAATTCGGTATGTTTCTATGAAAATTATCAAAAGTAGCCTTTTCATGACGTCAGAACTGTACCTATTGTGACGTCATTGGTTCTAACTTTTGTATTTTTTCTGTTAATAGGATCTCCACTTTGAAACGAACATGAAATAAAATCTTGAGGTGCAACTTAGAAATTCACTGGAATCTTGGGCCAAATCAACCCCTTATCACACCTTGTCCTTTCTGTCAACACATTGATATTTTTTATTTTAAGACATCCCCTAAACCAATATACATTTTTGACTGTTTAACATCAGATAAAATAATTGATAAATATCCTTGTCATGTTTGTTCAGATGGAGTTTTTAATTGCAAGAATCATTTAATCAGTTTGCTTTAAAGTGGGGACGAGCGTATCATGCGCTCTTGCCGCAGCTGTTTATTGCAATATTCTGTAAAATATACACATACAAAAACGCAAACTATATAGGTATATATATTTACCGTGTCCCATATTTTTTCGGTCCTGTCCTTGGACATGTTATGTATGGGTCCCAAATGTGTCCCATGAATCCTCCCCACATTTTTCACTTTCTCATCTTGCATCTCTCACGAGATGTGAAATTAAATCCACCGAGTATATAACCAACATATTCCAACATATTCCAGAAAGAAATTTAATTGAATTATAATCATTAGTATTTGCACTGCATTGGAATATTATATGATAATATAGCAATAAGTATCCATACATAACATGTAACTTGTAATTCGTCTCCATTGCAGGAGAACCATGTGGGCCATGTTCATTATGGGTACAATTTGGACGGGATACTAAGCATGTTTCGGACCACAAAATGGATGTTCCTTATCACCCAAATGATAAAGCAGCAAAGTTCAGTGAATATCTCTCCAGAGGATCCAAATTAATACATCTGAACTCTGACAGTTGTCTGTGCCAACCCTGTTACATTGGCGCGTATAAAAACTTTCAAACTTTCTCAAGTCAAATAACACCAAGATGGATGAAGCTAACAGCAAAATATAAACGTCAATAGAGAAAAATCACTGTCCAGCGTGCCATCATGATGCCACAAAAATCAGGGCACAATCTAATTCAATTTTGTGAATGTGCAGAAATAGAGAAATGGGTCCCATCAAGTACTTAGATGATGGATTTGGGTGTCAAAAAATGGACAGAATACTTTGAAATAACGAGGGAAGGTTTTAGTGCTGTCCTTAAAGAATCATCTAAACTCTGTAACAAACACTATATGGAACTTTACAGCTTTTCAAAAAAAAAAAAAAAAAAAAAAAAAAATCGTCGATGTGTAGTATGTACATCCGTAGAGTGTGATCAATTCGTAGGAAGTAATGCTGAAACTATTAAAAATCATTTGCAAACTGAATATCCTGATATACATTCTAACATTTTGAAAGAAAGTTGGATATGCCATGAAAATTCCGTAAATATAAAATCCAAATCAATTGCTACAAGCAAAACCCAGCTTGAGAAGGATTTAGAAGCCAACAATTCCATAAACCGCCTAATGTCTACTCATGTGCAAAATGCTGTTGAGACCGTCCACAAAGAAGGGTATGTGATCAGGAAACAAATTGTATCTGATTTCAAAGAAAAAGTTCCTGTGTATGTTAACTTTGAAATTAAAACTACAAATGAAAACTATCTTACAAATAGGCTAAAAATATCAAAGACATAGGTTCAATACTAAGTGGTACATCAAGGAAGTTAGGAACACTTATATATAAGCTATTTATACAGAGGAATCCATAAAAGAAGTCGTTAAACTAAAAACCGAGATTGAGTATCTTCATGAAAAACACATTTTACTCCAAAAGATACTCTAGATATATCGAATTTACAATCAATGCTAGATATTCAAACCAAAGTGCTAATGGACAACATAAAGGACTTAGATCTAAGGACACTACATTGTATTTTCATATCTAAATGGCAAAGAAGATGAAGAAATATTTAAAAGGTGTTTGCTTGATCAATTTCTGCATAAGCACTTGGTAAATGTCTTTGAACGAATTCTAGGGGTGCATTAGACGATAAATCGAACAAAGCAAAACTTTCTTCACTTAAAGAAAAGTTAAAACTTCAAACAGTGATTTCGATCTTCTGTAACATAAAGAATAGTAAAGTTCTTACACTGTAAACCGCTCTTGGTCTTTGTGGCTATGCATACGGACTTCGAGATAAGGAGTTTAGTATATTCAATGCATTTGGGTTGACATCAGGCATAACATTTATAAGAGGTCAAGCTAATCATTGTGCTAAAATGAGAAAGGTCACAGAAGGACTTGATAAATCAAAATTTTGAAGGATAACATTTGATAACCTTAATTTTAAACGAAAGTTTGCAAAAACTTTTAAGGTCGGCAGTGATGTCCTTGGAAGAATGTTGAATTTCATTACTAGCCAAGTCTCACATAGGATTAAAGAAACTGGTAATGAACGACACAATCCACCGCGGCTAAATGTTGTAGATGACAATAGCTTTTTCATGCATGGATATGGACCAACCAAGGAAGAATGGGAAAAATACTTAAGCAACATGTTCATTGCGGAAAATAAACGACTGGATAAAGACCCAATTCATTTAAAAACAACACTTTTGCAAGATATGAAGGAATGTATGCCTTCATTTACTCCGCAAGAGGCCAATAATATTGCGTATGCAACCGCCATGACAGCACAATCAGCTTCCATAAATGACGTTTCAAATTATCTTAGTCAATTGAAGACCGATCTATGTATTCAACAGCCTGGATTTTCAGACAAAGTGGTCGTCGGCGGTGATCAACAGACATATGCTATGTCAAAAACTTGATAAAAAAGTTCCTGATACATTTTCTTGGATTATTCCAGTTCCAGGTGATTGGCACCTCTGAAAGTGTGCTGCCGAAATTATACGAGATATGCTTTGGGGCGGTGGCTTGCATAATATTAGCCAAAAATGTAAGCAAACGAAAGAAAGAACACAGTGGAAAGACATTCATAGAGTTATCACTGCTCTTCACGAAGCCTTGTTACACCAAAGTATTAAACTATTCCATACAACAGAAAAAAAGACATTTCGTTTTTCGACTGGATTGAATTGGAAAAGACAAATACAGATGAAATTTTTCGTTTCTGGTGTCAAAGTTTGCGATATCTTATTGCTTACACGGGGTATTACTTTGTAATAAGATCGGACAATTTCAAATTGAGAAAAGCTTGCCTACCCATTTTGACCGAATTATTCTTTGCATATTCTCATCATAAGTATGAAGAACTAGCTTGTCAGACCATTGACGACGTGCTCAATCTTCCACGAGATATATTTGGGACATTTATGAATGGAGAATGGACAATAAGTATGTCTGGGCGACCATACCATAATGTTGCATTAGACGAAGGACATGAGCAAAAAATAAACAAAAGGCTTAAGCAAAAAATAAACAAAAGGCTTAAAGAATTAACATCAAGACCTTCTGAATACCGAACTGTGACTTAAGCTAATTTTATGGCATATTTCGATAGCTTTCTTAGTTGTATGGATAGTCTTCTTGCAAAATTTACAACTAAAAGGTACAATCCGATAATGTTATAATAGACTATATCAATGCCGTTTTGCAATTTGTAAAAGAAACAGATATCTTTATTAATGAAAATCGGAAATTGTGTAATATATTTGATGCAAAAGCGAAGGAAATTGACAATGAAACACGTGAAGACCTCTTGAGTGTCCAAGAGGAAGGCGCACTTTTATACGTCAACATGTTATTCATCCGCCACTTGAAATTCCAAAGAAGAGAATTCGTAGGAAACTCAAAACCTTAACATCTCGAAAACCAACACAACGAACTCAAAAAGCTCAATTAGACCAGGCAAGCCCATTTATATCTCGAATGTGTCTACAACTTCAGAAATCAAGGCAATATTTCGAAAGAATTATTAAAAAGCCTTTAGCCCTGTGCTCAGAATTTAGAGATTTGCGTGACCGTCACAAGAGTAACTTTAAAAAAGCTTTGCAAGAAATTGTAGACTTAGATGCGATGTTTTGCATACAACCACAAACAAATTTTAGAGCTGTGAGGACAAAAGTATTCAGAATTGATAGACTATTACTGGAAAAATGTTATTTGTAAACTTAGGTTTGATCACGGTGCTGATTTTGTCACTGTTGTAATTGACAAGCCACAATTTATGTCACCAATTAGAAATATCGTCCACTCTGAAAGAAAGCGCAAAAAAACGAAATCCACACAAAATTTTAAAAATGTGCATAAAACCAATTAAACTTTCGCCTTACATGGGACAGACTATACATCTGCTTTAACGTATCAACATTTTAAAGCCGATCTTATTCAACTTCTAACGGAAACGTTCACAGAAAAATCTAAACATTTGCTAAGTCATCAAACTCTTATTATAGATAGCCCTTCTCTTGGAACGGAACCTCTAAAATGTGCAAATTTGGATAGAGTTTTTATGACTGAAAGATAAGATAATAAAGGAGAAGCCGACTGTGCAATTTGTTTCATGCTTACAAGTCATGTTGCTCAAATATACTTGTTATTGCAAGCGATACTGACATTTGAATGTATGGTCTATCCTTATTTGAAGCCGGATACTTTAAAACTCAGAATTCAATGTTAAAAACGATTGATGTTGAACTTTCGTATCAGAAAGAGTATGTGTCACTTTATAGAGCCAAGGACTGTTTTTCAAATTTTGCATCTACAGAATTTCTTTTTCATAAGAAAGTTGCGTCTTTGACTTTCCTGATCATATATATTTTAAGTGGGTCCGATTTTGTCAGTGGATTTTACGGAAAGACTCACAAATATATTCTGACAATTTTTCTGAAATATTCCCGAGATATGTGTGCAGATTCTGACCCTTTGGCAAAAATTGATGTCAATGATAATATTGTCTCTTTTAAAGGAATACCATTTCCGCTTTTGCAAGATTGATGTGCTTTGTATACTTAGAAAAGTATTCCAAACTGTATAAGCACATTCAAGCATCTCCATCTATGCTTTTCCAGTCATTTAAAGTTTCGTCAGTACATATGGGTGCTGATTCCAAACGACTTTTAGAAGCTTGGATATGGAACAAAAGACAGCTTCGGCACTTTACAAATATTGAATGAAAAAGACTTACTTCAATTCACTCGTCGTATTTGTTACTTTAGCAATCAAGGGTCAAAACATCTTCATAAACTTATCTTACCTTGTGATACACCACTATTTCTAAACAAGAAACTCGGAGAATTTGTTGTCAAAAAGGCATTTGATACTTTGATTCCAGTTTCCGATCACTTCAACAATTTTGAAGATTATGGATGGTCAAAGCAAGACCAAACTATATCTATAAAATGGGATAACGATATCGAAAAAATCCGAAAAGACTTGTTCCAAAAAAGACAGCTTCCCGTCATAAAATGCTCTTGTCGCTCTGCCAAAAACAAATGTAAAAATTGCAAAACTGTGCTAAAAGTTGTAGACCTTGTTCAAACGCGTGTGCATGTAGGGGTACATGGAACAATCCACATAATAATTGTGGCCATTTTATCAAGTGTCGTCGTACTGAGCAATATGAACATATTCCTGGTATAGATATTCCTGCCCAATTAGATCAAGCTGATGAAGAGTATGCTAGCGATTCGTCAGATACAATTTCTTATTATTCGGAAACAGACAGGTCTTTATTGTCTGATGATGATCTTCCCGATAAGGATAAAATAAGTGATATGGATGATTTCTTCAATAACGATGAAAATATATTTTTGCCAGTTCCACAAAACAGTTCTGATGATTTTTAAGCATGATCTTCCCGATAAAGATAAAATAAGTGGTATGGATGATTTCTTCAATAACGATGAAATATATTTTTGCCAGTTCCACAAAATAGTTCTGATGAATTTGAAGCAGAGAATGTCCCAGATGATAATTTACAATTTGAATCAGATGAGAGTGATATTGACATTTAGTTCTAGAGGTTATTATCTTTTCTATGGTGTCCCTGCTATTTTATTTTATGTTTTAAATTTTTTGGCCTGTTCGTCAGTTCAAACCTTTGCTTAAACATTTTCATTAAATACAGAACAGATTGGCATTACAACATTTTGTGAATCAGGATATCACACACGTTTGCTTTGAAAATATTTTAATGTTTGATCTTTGTTTTAAAAATCATATGTCTGCTTTACAATAGTATTTGTGAATACTTTTGAATATAATTATTAAACTCTTATTTTGATTGTCAAACAATATTTAGGAGATTTTTTTTTCTTGTATTCTAAATGAAGATGATCCTTATTAAAAGACGATTTTACTATGTAATTGTACGTACCTTTGTATTTATTTCTTTTAATTAAAACACAATAAGTTATCACAACTTTCATACTTTAAGTAACTTGTCTCAATTAAATGTCTATGGAGCTAAGCAACTGACAAGTGTTTAACAGAAGTATCTAATTATATATCGTCTATTACCCTTTATGTTGGCCCCTCACTGTAAAACAAATAGTACGGGAAAATATATATGTCACAGATAAGCCTTACAAAATGTTAACTGTTTGAAATATAAAAAAAAAAAACAAAAAAAAATAACATCTCTATATTTAGAGTATGAAAAAATGCTTTGCTATGAACGCACTGTTATTGCCAGTCTTAGATTATTCCATACTACTGGAAGATAGCGAATCTTTGGATTTAGCTATCGTTATTGACTCTGCTAAAATGAAAATCACGTATAATGAGAAGGATGATTTTGATTTTACCATAACTATTTCCCTTCTTTGGTCATGTTGGTGGCGAAGTTCTTCTATGTCCATCCTACAAAATGATATCCCAACTTAAATGATTAACTTGCATTTGTTCGATTCTTGAAGAATTTGACGAACGCCACCTTTCTATCACATCCAGATATTTAACATGAGTTTACAGATTTTAAAAGTTATGAATTTAACGAAGTTTTGTACTACATGTAGGTATGAAAATTTGATGTTGAAACATGACGTGGCTTGCAAACAATTCATTACTAAGGCATTTATTATAGTCGTTTGTAATATAAATAGACATCGGCAAACGTAATAACGAAGCAAAAATAATAAAAGCGGAAGTTCGTAAGCCAAAAAAAAAAAAAAGATACGTCAATTCATATTCAAGACAAATAGTAACATGACAAGGACAAAACAAAAAAAAAAAGAAAAAAAAAGAGAGATGAACAATTATGCCAAACAACTATAATAACAGCAGTGTTAAACTTACAAAAAACTTGAGGTATCATCAGGTGACCCGGGAGGACAAGAATGATCTCCTCCACACGTGTCAAACTTCAAACTGTCTATGAAAATCTCGGTTTCGTCATAGTCTGGATCTAATCATAAATGTTTAGTATCAGGTGTGATAAAGGAAAACATTATAACGTTCTGTCAAATCATAGTGATGACAATGAAACTTCTGAATTGACAATTACAACAGTTGTTTGAGATGACCATGGTATATAAGTTTTTGAGACAGTAATGCCGCTCAGTTGTGATAAAACAATTCAGAAAATACTGGAAGGATATGAAGTAAATGCACACCAGACGAAGTCTCTACAATGAATGGTAGAGCCAAGCAATTAAACAACATTTTTAATTATTGCTCTTTATCTTGAAGTCATCCTGAGGCCTTCAATAATGACCTTTGCTAATACTTTATAGTATGTTCAAGTCGGTCCCTATAAACGGTTTGAGCTACAACACTTTATACATGACTTTACTTATTATGGATGCGGAATCATCAACAAACAATTATTAAACTAGCAATATGGTCTTACAATCAGATGTCAGCCAGTGGTCATAAATTAAAAACAAAATAAAGGAAATTATTTATCATAAGCACAAACAACAACGAAAATATGAAAATCAGCACAATCAGTATGAAAATACGGTTACACGTCTTCCAATGAGAAAAAAAAATAAAAACACAAATTTTAACTCAAAGGAAATAGGAAACGGCACAATTTTTCATTACAATATTTACAGGGATGTTCCGTTGACAGAATTTATCGCTTTATATCTACAATTTAGAATATGTATTGAAGGCAACTAATGTCGCTTCAGCTAATTAGAGTAAAGTCGTTTCAATAAGTGTACATTATGCATGTGTTATGTATTAAGAAGTTTTACTAATTTTGGTTGACATTTCTTGTTCATTTTGCATTCAAAAATATATAGAATTTTTTTTTTCTTATTTTGCAGGAAGAATATGAGCTTTGCTACAACATTTTAACCTATTACATTGAACACGAGCATTGTTATGCTCTTATTGACTGATATTTGCCACACAACAAGACATTTGGATGTAACCTGATAAAACTAAATGCACTTTCTCATTAATTTGGCGCATTCAATGTACTTAATCTTTAATGCTTTGATTTGATCTGCACTGGAGAGACATGAGTTGTCGAAATGCGCTTATGCAGAATTAAATTCACAGTAACCTCGGTATTTAGTTATTACGACAAAAAAAAAGCATCAATGACGAATTATGGCATTTAGAAAAGCACAATGAATAACAAAATACCGAGGTTACTGTGAATTTAATTCTGCATAAGCGCATTTTGACAACTCATGTCTCTCCAGTGCAGATCAAATCAAAGCATTTGGATTAACCATTAACCGAATTTGTAAAAGCTGAGAGAGAACAAATTACCAATACATTTCTTTACTTTACATGAAAAGGAAAGCCAAAATCGTGTAAGAACAGAGTTATGTAAAAGGAAGATACTCTTTAGATTTTAACAAAATTTCTTAAATTTAGACATTGGATGAACCTATGAATCGACAATGTACATGGAAGTTTCTTTTTTCTTTATTTTTGGTCAGTCTGTAACGTTTCCTACGCGTTGATAACATCATGTTTCACTTTCGAAATACCTGGGGTACAGACAGCAATTTGTGTTTGTCTACATTTCCTATCGTGTTGCCTTTGTGTTGAATTGTGTACAATGTACATACTCATGCTGGTGGACTGTGAGTTACCGAGGGTATTTACCAACACAGTAGCCAGTACTTCTGTGCTGGTCCGAAAACCGATTATATTTGAAAACTTGCAATACATAAATTTAACAAATTTTTGTTAAAAACTACAGAACTGTGCAAAATTAGTGAGAACCGAATCGTCAGTCTAAAAAGAACAATCCAAGGACAATGGCAACGTTGGAAAAACAAAGGAGCAAAGACATAGCATGAGAACGGCACAGAAAAGAAAATGAAGACACGCACATATGCAAAAATAAACAACACGGACCCAATATAAAACCATTGGTGAGATCAGGTGCACCGGAAGAGTACGCATCTCCCGCCGTGTTGAACATGTCAATTCAGGTAGTAAAGTTAAATCAGGTAGAGGAAAAACAATCTTTAGTAGCAAAGAAAAAGATCTGTTGTCATCTGGGAAACAGATATTTCATAAGCAACGTAGCCCTTACCGTTTAACAAACGGATTGCTGACCGGACGTGAACAGATCGCTGACGTGAACGTGACGGGACGTGACGAATCGTTTCATGTCCATAACAGTTCACGTCCAAGTACTCGTCATTTGACGAATACAATTCGTCAAATGTAGAGAAAGGACTCGTCATTTAATGATATACAAAATAATAAGTACGTTAATAATGTCATTGAAATTGTTCGATGAAACGAACGAATTCAATCGTGATAATTGTTTTAAAAAAATTTATATTGATAATGACTGGAAGTCTAATTCTTTAATTTAATTTAAAAAAAAAGAAATCCATGGATCGATAAAATCAATCGCTAAATTTCCTTATTTTGCTAAAATCTCCATGTAAAGGAAGAAAATAACAAAAAAAATCGATGAATTGTAACTATATAATCATTTTTGTCATAGCAAACGGACTGGTCACAGGGAAGCTTTACTTTTAAATATTATTTTGTTCAAAATCCCATGATGATGACCAATTTTGATAACAAAAACATTTGTAAATGTTCATTTAAGTCATTACAATTGTGCCGTCAGTGCTAAAACTTTCCTTTTACACAATATTTTGATTAAAATTCCATAAAATAAATAATTTTGAAAAAAAAAATCACTGAGAAATCCTTATTTTATTCATTACAAATACACCGGTCAGTGCAAAACTTTCCTTTTAAACAATATTTTGATGAAAATGCCATGAAAATAAAATATTTAAATAAAAGATTACATTGAAATCTTCATTTTAGTCATTACAAACAATCAGGGAAGCTTCGGATATACGCGTCATTCAAGGTTATTTTTGAGATGGAAAAATATTTCGAAGTAATTTCGAAGTAATAAAAAAATCCCAAAATAATAAAATGTTTTACCCAACTTAGATTCAGTGCTCATTCATTTGAAATTTAAAAGGGGAGATATAAAAATATAGATCTAGAAAAAGAAAAACGAAAGTGCACACTATGCAATTGTAATGAAATCGAGGACGAATTCCATCCTCTATTTACATGTCCTCTATACGAAAACAAACGAAGAGAGTTTGTGTGCAGTCTCAACATCAATCCTAACTATGCCAATCACAGAGGGAAGCATTGATTTGGCTTATGTCCGATAGGGATAAAGATATTATAATAAATCTATCAAAATATATTTATGATTGTTTCGAGATGAGAAAAAACAAAATGTTGTACAGTGGTAATTAGTAATAAGAATTAATCTGTAACGGTTCTCCCAAAGGGCAACTCCATTTATAATGATATAATTCATTTGTATTCATTTTGTTTGTATTCTAGTCATTATGTCCGTGTTTGTAGATACTGTGTTTGTAATCTTTAGTTTAGATTTTCTTTCTTTATTTGTTAAACTTATTTTGCAACTCCTGGGCACAAAAATTGGAATAAAGAATTTACTTACTTACTTACCTACGTACAAATGTACCGGTCAGTGCGAAACTTTCCTTTTAAATATTATTTTGATAAAGATTCCAATAAATTAAAGAATACTAAGAAAAAAAATCACTTGTAAATATTCATTTAAGTCATTACAAAAACACCGGTTAGTGCAAAAGTTTGCGTTCACTCATTATTTTGTGTAAAATTCCATGAAAATAAAAAATTTCAATAAATAATCACTTGTATATCTTTATTTTAGTTAATACCAATACACTGGTCAGTGCAAAACTTTCCATTTACACAATATTTTGTTGAAAATTCCATGAAAATTAAAAAAATCGATAAAAAATCACTTGTAAATCTTAATTAGCTGTATTTTAGTCATTACGAATACACCGGTCAGTGCAAAACTTTCCTTTTACACAATATGTTATTGAAAATTCCATGAAAATGAAAAATTTTAATAAAAGATCACTTAGAAATCTTCATTTTAGTCATTACAAATGTACCGGTCAGTACAAAACTTCCTTTTACATATTATATTGTTCAAAATTCCAATAAATAAAAAATCACTTGTATATATTCATTTTAGTCATTACAAATATACGGGTCAGTGGGAAACTTTCCATTTAAAACATTATTTTGTTGAAAATTCTATCAAAATGAAAAAAATTAATAAAAAAATCACTTGTAAATCTTCATTTTAGTCATTACAAATACACCGGTAAATGCAAAACTTTCCTTTAACACAATATTTTGTTGAAAATCCCATAAAAACGAAAAAAAAAATGATAAAAAATCACTTGTAAACTCTCATTTTAGTCATTACAAATACACCGTTCAGTGCAAAACTTCCCTTTTACACAATATGTTGTTCAAAATTCAATGAACATGAAAACTTTTAACAAGTGTGGACCCAAATTAATGTCTCGCCCGTCCCTACATGGTCGCAAAACAGGTGTGAAAACTCTAACTGACTAACCCAGAAAACTTAACATGTTGGCTGACAAAAGCAATATAGCAAACTGTTATATATAACCAAAAACCAAAATGCCAAATATCAGTGACCTACCACTGATATAGATACTGGAGAACCAAAAATGTTCACTAGACCGTGAAAATGAGGTCAAGGGCTAAAGACAAATAGCAGGATGTCATGTTCCATCTAAGACAAACCCACATACCAAATATTATTGACCATATATTAATAGATACTCGAAAACTCAACATGCTCACTGAACCGTGAAAGGAGGTCACAGACAAAAGCCATATAGCAGACTGTCATGTACTACCAAGGACCAACCTATATACCAAATATCATTGACCTATCACTTATAGTTACTGAGAAAATGACAAAATCACAAAATCTTCACATTTTCACTAGACTCTAAAACAACGGCAGTAGAATAACGAAGGAAAAAAGGGGTGAAATTCACAAAAATCGAAGTCCAAAGACAGGGCAAAAACGAGAACACAGAAAACAATGACGTTAGACGCAAAAACAATAAGGTTAGACAGATACAAAGCACAGAAAACTGAAATTGAGGTCAAGGACAAAAGCCATATACATGTAGCAGATTGTCATGTACTACCTAAGACCAACCTACATACCATATATCATTGACCTAACACTTATAGTTACTGAGAAACTAAACTAGGCACAAAAACTAAATAAATTCATTATACCGTGAAATTGAGGTCACAGACAAAAGCTATATGCCAGACTGACATGTACTACTCAAGACCAACCTACATGCAAAATATTATTGACCTACAAGGTAAAATTAATGAGAAATGGACTTGATCAGAGAAACTTAACGTGGACACTAGACCATGAAATTGAGGTCAAGGACAAAAGTCATATGCCAAACTGACATGTACTTCTCAAGACCAACTTATATACCAAATATCATTAACCTACCACTTACAGTTATTGAGATATGGATCTAATCAGAGAAACTTAATGTGGTCACTAGACCATGAAATTGAGGTCACAGACAAAAGCTATATGCCAGTCTGACATGTACTACTCAAGACCAACCTACATACCAAATATTATTGACCTATCACTTACAGTTATTGAGATATGGATCTAATCAGAGAAAATTAACGTGGTCACTAGACCGTGAAATTGAGGTCAAGGACAAAAGTCATATGCCAGACTGACATGTACTACTCAAGACCAACCTATATATCAAATATTATTGACCTACCAGGTATAGTTAATGAGAAATGGACTTAATCAGAGAAACTTAACGTGGTCACTAGACATGAAATTGAGGTCAAGGACAAAAGTCATATGCCAAAATGACATGTAATACTCAAAACAAACCGATATACCAAATATCATTGACCTACCACTTACAGTTATTGAGATATGGATCTAATCAGAGAAATTTAACGTGGTCATCGGACCGTGCAATACAGGTCAAGGTCACATGATTTTATGTCCGTCAGGTAGCACTTGATTAGTACTACCACTGGACCAAATATGATGTTCCTACATCAAAGGGTTTTCAAAATATCCTGTATATAGTAAAAGTTAACGCCGTCGCCGTCGCCACCGCAGTCGCCGCCTCGCTTTCCGCGACTTTCGTCGCGGGTGAGACAATAAAAGAATATTCAGAAATATTACAAATGTACCGGTCAGTGCGAAACTTTCCCTTTACATATTATTTTGTTCAAAAGTCAATTAAATTAAAAAAACAAATAATAAAACATTACTTGTAAATATTCATTTTATTCATAGCAAATACACTTGTCAATGCAAAACTTTCCTTTTACACAATATTTTGTTGAAAATTCCATAAAAACGAAAAAATTGATTAAAAAAAATTACTTGCAAATCTTCATTTAAGTCATTTCAAACACACCGGTCAGTGCGAAACGTTCCTTTTACACTAAATTCCATGAAAATGAAAAAAAATGATAAAAACTCACTTGTAAATCTTCATTTCAATCATTACAAATGTACCAGTGAGTTTAAAACTTTTCTTATTCACATCAGTTTCTGCAAAATTCCAGTAAAATGTTTAAACACATCAAAATCACTACATTTTAGTCATTACAAATGTACCGATCAGTATGAAGCTTTCTTTTCAAAATTCTTTTTTGTTAAAAAATCCATGAAAATTGACAATTTAGATGAAAAAAATTATAAATCTTTAATTCATGCAGTCATTTAAAATGCACTGGTAATTGCAGAATTTTCCCTTTAAACATTATTTTCTTTAAAACTCCATGAAAATGAAAAAATAACACCCACCAATGAAGCAGTTCTTTTCAAACGTTATTATATTAAAAGCCCCATGAAAATGAAAATATATAGATATATATATATGAATAAATATTAATTTGTAAATAGCAGTAAAAGGATTGCTCTGTTGTGATGATGTATTGATGATGTAAGTGAAACGAATCTATAACCCGCAAAATTTTTTACCCGAGATATCACGTGATATATGGAAGAATCTGGACGCCAGTTGGACGAATAAGGTTCTCGTCACGTTTCTCGTCAATTGACGGGTTGGACGAAGAACAAGTCGTAACGTTAATTAACTGATCGCTGACTGACCGCTGACTGATCCCTGACGAACGGATGACGGATGATTGATCGTTTTTTCTGTAAGGGCTACGTTCCAGAGTACTGTAACGATTATCTCCCTCTTGTATAGATCTGTCATTTATTGATTTTGGTTCTGCTATTTTGATCCTATTGTTAATTTGTTCTCTGTCAGCATTTTCTCATATTTTGGTGTATAGATAATCAAATGTTTTGATTTGATCTGCACTAAAGAAACAGCGAAAAGCGAATATGCAGAAACTAAATTATCAGTAACTTCGGTATTTTGTTATTCATTTGTACTAATAACTACCTTGAATAGTATATATGACAAGGTAACACTACTTTAGCATCAAGTGTCTTTTCTTATTAAATAGACCTACATATGATAATGTTATCATCTATGATTTTTTCATAACGTTGTATGCCTGAAAGTTAAGTCTTTGATCTGAACAATGATTCAATCTATCATTAGAAGTAAATCAAAATGGAGAAGAGAAGGTATATATCGGTTGACTTTGCGCACAGTTTTTCGGGTTTTATACTACTTTTGCTTCTTAAAGAACATAATAAAATGCAAGCAAAATGACAAAACAGCCCAACCACGATAACAACAGGTTCATGGTTCTAAGTGGAACGTTAAATCAAAGCATTGAGTTGCTTCATGTTCCAATATGAAAATTCCTGAAATCTATTCATTACTTGCTTGGACAAATGTACTTCGAAAACAATATGTATCATCACAGCAACAAAAACCAATGTATAGTCATTTCCCTAAGAAAATATTTTTTGTAGATATAGGTATAGCACTGCTTTGAGCACAAATATTGTCAATCGATAAGCTTTCAAATAACTTACATCTGTCAATATAACCAAATCATGGCTTATTATGAATTTATTTTAATAAATACTTAAAAAAAAAAAAACGTCAAGGAGACTACATGCCATCTCAAGGTTTAACAACCCAAAATAAAGCATCTAGGGGTCACCGTACGCTCTTCAACACCGTGATAAATCTCACACCATAAGGCAAACCCTAAATGTTCACCAATAAATTAACAAATTAAATCTAGTGACGACGGACGGACTTCAAAAGCTGGTGACTCCACCACTAAGGTTCCAAATCGTCAGTTGAATGTACGGAAATCTTATTTACAATGCGCATGAATTCAAAAATTGTCCTTCCAAACTTATTGATCCGCTGAACAAACTTATTCATAAAGGATATAAATACAGCATTTAATGTTAAATCTTTACTTCTGGTTTTTATTGGCAAAATATTGATCAGCTTCTCAAGGCTTTATACCGTAACTATATTAAAACAATTTTTCATATTGGCAGTATTTGGCATTGCAAAATTTCATGTTCTTCTTTCATAATTGATAATGTTGTTATACGAAATCTATTTAAAGTATTCCAATTGAAGTTTGATATGTAAGAAGGCTTGATATCATAGTCAACAGAAATTAAGTCCTTAGCTAGCTGTCAGTAACTGCGAGCATTTGTCAGGACAGTACCCGTGTGTATTATCTTCATGTTTTATATACTTCATTGTAAAGGTACCTTTCTTGATAAGTGTGGACTTTTTTCTAGCTTGATTTTTACTGTGAATCTTTTTATGTATTCATTTTTAGCAAATTTAACACAAATAGGGGAGGATTTGGATCCAAAAAAACAAGTTTAACCCCACCGCAATATTTGCGCTTGTTCCAAGCCTTGTCTTCTTATTAAAATTTTAGTTTCTTGATATTCAGGTTATTGAATGTGGTTTGTTTCCATTGATTTATTCACTTTTTTACTTTTTTGGGCCATTTAGGGCTTGCTATAGGGTACGGCGTTCATCACTATGTTAAAGACCGTAAAGCGACTCCTAGATGCCTTGTTTAGGGTGGTTTCAACAGAGAAAAATTACCATCTCAAAAGCTGCTTAGCCAGGGTTATGTTCAATCACTGTTACTATTGTCACTAAAAAGTTTTATGGTCGTCATCACGAATTGACTGATCGTTACAATGTGTCTGTATCACATATGAAGATGGACATATTTCAATAGACCCCGAAATATTACTAGATTGACACGGAATTTGACATTACACCGGATTTTCACTCGCAGTGTGACGGCTGTTCCATGTGAAGCATGTCATGCTTACCCTTCAGGAGCACCTGATTACACTCCTGTTTTTAAGGGGTTCACACTTTAGTGCCTTATCTTTGTGGCGTTTTTTTATTGTACTGTTTGTTACGTCTTCGTCATTTACGTTCTCTGTATGTTATCCTTATATTGCCATGCATTCTGGATATACGATTTTTGCCTCTTGCTTCGGTATTCATTTGGAAATTTATTTATCTTGAGATAGGATATGATTTAATTTTCTGCATATGCGCATTTCGACAAATTATGTCTTTTCAGTGCAGATAAAATCTAAACGTTTGGGAGACCATAAAATCAAAAATGTTAAAAAACTGATAGAGAACAAATACCCAATATGATCTAAATGTAAACCTATGAAATATGACAATTACATAATTACCTAATTTAGAAATTTCTGACAAACTGTTTTTACATAACAGTTCAAATATGCATAAATACATGTATGTAATACGCTGTGTACATAAATTAATACCAAATAACGTGAACAGGTTGCGCACACTACTACCAATCTACTGATTTACTACACTCTGCGTGTTTGCACATGGATACTACTAATTTGAGCAAGTGTGATGCACATTATACTCCTCAGGCTAGCTATATGATGAATATGGGTTTCCGTAACAGTTTACCAAAGATATAAAATTACCTGCGGTAAACACTTTATATACTGTTTCAATATACTCTGATCATAATATATTTAATGCTATTACATCGAGCATAGCTAAATTAGCACTCCAAGACGTATTTCGTAGACGATATAAAACTACCATGCAGTAAACAAATTGAATATTTATACATGTACAACAAAAATGACATTTAAAACGTATTAATTTCAGGAGAATGATGTCTTCCAGTTTTAGCACCGTTAAAATCTAACTATATGAATAAATAAAGCTGTAACTTTCCATAGAAACAACGGCAGTAGAATACTGAAGGAACAATGGAAGCGAAGACTACAAAAATCGAAATCCGAAGACATGGCAAAAACGGCAACAGAGAAAAACCAAGGACGTGAGACAGCTACAAGCATTAGAATTTTAACTCGATATGTAGCATACTACAAAACACGGTTGTCTTTTCGGTCTCTCTCTCTCTCTCTCTCTCTCTCTCTCTCTCTCTCTCTCTCTCTCTCTCTCTTTGTTTGATTTTTAGCAGTGTAGCAGAAGGTTGTTGGTCCAAAATTTGGGGATCGATATTTTTAACGTTTCAACTTTTTCCAATATTTTTTTTTATTGAACACAACACAATGTTTTATTTTAATTGTTATTTAGACTTAGAAATTACCTTGCATAGAATTAGAATATAAAATAATGTTGTGAATTGTCTAAACATTTATATTTCGGGAACGGATCGAAGTCTTTGACGAATAGGCTAATTTAAATCTTTCGGTGATTAACAGTTCTTCAGGCACCCCCCGTGTTGAACATGTCAAATCCGATAGTAAAGTCAAATCCGGTAGAGGAAACAATAATTAAGATTTAAAGGGAAATATCTGTTGTCATCTGGGAAACAGATATCCCATAGCAGTCCAAAACATGGTGATGTCGACCGTAAAACTTCTGGAGGGATGACTTCAAGTTTTGGGTAACATACCCTTGTTTAAGTAGCCTATTTGTGAGAAACCAGGCTCTATCAAGGAAGTCACTGTATCGAACACAGGCTCTTAAATAGCGAATGAGCTGGGAGAGGTAAACTCCGTATGCCGGCGCTTTACTATTGAAAAAGTGATGTCATCGCGGTTGTCGTACATTTGTACAGCTTAGATAGAAATTACAAAAACAGGATAACAGCAAACACCTACCTCTGTTGTCAATTTCAAGATGATGGTCAAGGAATGAGGCCGATGTGGAAGTGTCTGTAGTATCCTGAATTTTGAGCTCTTTTGGATAGATCAGATGAAGAAAATCACCAAAGCGAGGGTTGTTTAGTGTGTAAATGTTAAATTTTAAAGAAAACTCTCATGATAAGATTTCATCATGTAATGCAAACTTAAAGACATGATTAAGTGCTATGTTTGGCAAAAAAGTTCAGGATAATTTAAAATAATGTATCTCTATTTACATCTCGAAGCTTTAGCATAAACATTGATCCAATAAGATTTTGCTGACTAAAATTTGATTTTTTGTAATGGCTTGTAAATTTTTCGGGTAAAATGCATTTTCGGAAATTTTTGTGTTTATCGAAGAAGCATGACCAAATAGCAAATTGACCTCATAGACTTTTTATATCCCCCGCTTTAGCTGGCATTTTATAGTGATCATGGTGTCTGTCCGTCCATTCGTCCGTCCCTTATTCAGTCCGCCATATGATACATACTTTGTGGCGACAACTCCTCCTAGACCACTTGGTGAAATTCAATGAAACTTTCACCATGTTCACAGAAAGATAAGTACATATTGCCATTGTGCTCCAGCTATTGAAATATTTGATCCGATCAGATTTTTTTTTTTTTTTTGTGATTTACTTTTTACATCTGGAGTCAAATTGGGGAGCGGGGGTGGTGAGCTTTGGTCACAGTTATTCTAGTTTCAATTGTTTAACCTGATAATTTCAATAAACATGAGACATGAGATTCGAAGACTGTTTTGCTTGTGTCTCATTAAACTGTGTTGTAAACTTAATACATTTGTAATAGGAATAAAAAAAAACATAATCTTTTTGTTAAATATAAGAAACTATAAGGTAAGGGCACACAATTTGCAATACAAGTAAGACTTTCCATAACAATGGAAGCTTAACAATACCCATAAGTACATTATATAACTAGAGATACCAAAAATGTCAAATTAGTTTCCAACATTGTACAGGTTTCCTCTTACCTGAAATCTTCGTACTAGACATTTCTGACAATTGTCATATGATTTGTGTATTGACGATGATAGACATTTGAGACCGTAGCTATATGCCAAACGTCATTACTTTTACTTCCTACTACTGATCTTTTAAGTTAACTTCTCGATTCTCTTTTAAAATCAAAAATGCTGGTATGGAGGGTAGCCCCATGAGTGAATACGTGAACCTGAGAGCAATGCAGTATGGTACATGCAACAGTTTTTACCTTCCACACCACTGTTTCCGTCTCCAAAAACTAAAGTCCCGTGTTATGAACGTTTACTTTTGTAGCAAAAAGCATAAATTTCCAGCGCTTGTGGTGTTCTTCACAATTGTTGCCAGGATATACATTTGAAGAAGTGATTCAAATGTTTCAGTTCTGACAGAAAAAATACTTGTCCAGATTGGACGACCAATGTGTTTTCTCCGATTCGGAGTTGTAGTTTACAAAGCAAACTTGAGAATGGACAAACCCGACGAACATGTAAAACAAAATTGAAAATAAAGTATATTAAAAGAGGCATTGATTTAACTGGCATCGCAGGATTTTTTCGGAACTCAGATATTCAAATACTTGTTACCGTTTATTTTGACAACAAGGGCATGCCTGTTATTTATTTATTTTTACAAAAATGCAAAAAAGTTTACTTGCAGTATTTTTTGATTACTCTTCCACAACCTGTGATGTGAATTTCGAGAAGAACTATCTTCCCCTCACCCAGCTTAGACTTTCCACGTCGCCATGATCCTTGTGGAAAAATGTTATCGGGGAACGTGAAAAATCATATATGAATGTAAGAAAATTCTTAAGAATTGGACCTTAATATCGTCTATCTTCGAAAATACTTTGGCAAGCATGTTTTGAAATTATGAAAGACGCAGTTACCAATTATCGCATAAAATGGTGCAAACGAGAATTTCAAGACAAGCATGCACTCAATATGTTCAAAGATAAAAATATTACCAAAATCACCAACAGAATATTTTTTTAAAGATAAATATAACGAGTTACCATCTTATAAGTCTGTAGATGAACTCAGTTAAAATAAAGAAATCTTACTGATAAATATGTGCTTGTACCAGTCGCATATGCAGAAACTTAAATGTACAGTAACTTCGGAATTTTTTTATTCATTTACAAAAATCATTGATCCAGGACTTGCAATGATATGATTAAGGTACTTAATCTTTTGCTAGGTAACATTTTTTTCGTTTTAGCAACATCGTTTATCGGTTATTGGAATACCCAGGGTACAAATTGTGCACCTCTCATTGCAGATCTTTTCAATTATGTTACGAACGAACTTGATGAAAAACTACAAAATGGAACCGTACAAAACAATGATCAACTGATTTCAATTTTCAATGAAAATAGCAGGTATATCGACGATATCCTTGCTATTGACAATGCACAGCCTTTACACATTTATGTTGACCTAATTTACCAACAAGAACTCAAATTTAATAAATCAAGCATTGATTCTGAATACTGCCCTTTCCTGAAGTAACTATCATCGATGACTCTGGAAAAATGAAAAGTAATATACATGATAAAAGGGATAATTTTGCTATCCCTATTACTAATTTCCTTTTTTACGGCGATGTTCCTCTAGCTCCATGAAACGGGGAGTATATATCTCAGTTGGCACGATTCGCATGCGTCCATTCTACTGTTGACGCCTTAAATGAACGTAACAATACTATCACATCCAAACTTTTACAAAAAATTTACCGGTTTCATTAATTATTAAACCCATTTAAGAAGATTTAAAGAAGTTATGAACATTTGATATCTAATATTTTGTGAATCGTAAACGGTTTATAATTATTAACGGCATTTCTCACCCTCGTTTTTATTTGAAAAATATCTTTAACGGATAAAATATCAAGAAAATCTGGGATTTTACTAACATTCCTTAGATTATAGGGGATTTTGATAGGAGACAGGATATTCTGTATGATTCCGTTAAATATGCTTTAGAATCCAATGAGAAGAAGCACTGGATGAATTGATTGATTTACTGAAAAAAGAGTCTCATTAAACTTGAAGTTTCAAATTTTTTTTACATCAAATGCATATTAAATATGTAGTTTAAGTAGCAAAATGTAAATGCAAGTAAACTGGAAATTTATCAAGGTTTTCTTGCATTTAATATAAATTTTACTTGAAGTTTAAATGGTGAAATAAATAAGTCTTAAATTTGTGAACTGATTTGTCTAAGTAAATGTAGTGTAAACTAACTTTAAATTAAAGATTTATTTAGAGAATAAACTTTAAAGTATTCTTATAGACTACAAATTAAATTTGAGTTTAATGCTAGTTTATTATTTTAGTAAATCAAACTTTTCATGTAGTGTTTACTNATTATTACAAATCAGTGTCATGACAGAAGGAAAGAGTAAATTTTAGCACATACTATAAATAGAACGGGGAAGTCCTCTATTTTCGTTTTGATCATAGACCGGAAGTTTGGAATTGAACCCAAAACTGTATTCAGTATTACGAACTGAAATGTCCCTGATTGGGTGATATAGTTAGGGAAATACTCAATATACGAAAGCTTCACAATTGACTTAATATTAAAAAGAAGTTTGCCTTTTCTAGCCAATAATTTCTTGTTTAAACTTTGTTTTGGATAAATGAGGAAAAAGATAACTCATTTAGTGCGGATTTATAAAGCTTCTGTAGCAACTGCAACAGTTTTGGAAACCAGTCCTGCCGTATATGGAAATATGTTTACTTCCGGCTAAAAGGGAGCGCCAGATAATGCAAGCAATGGGATTTGAATTGGAATGTCTATTGATACGAACAGCTGAATATATATATATATACATGATTTACGAACTTTTATTTGAAGGTAAGCAACAGTAACTTCGGTATTTAGTTATTCGATATATATCTTGGCCTTACCTATTTTTCAGTGATCAGGGACAGTCGTGATGTCCTGGGCATGATGTGGCCGAGAAATCATAGATCATGTTACGCTATTAGATGTTAAAAACAAGTATTATTTGATAGACAAGTATATGACCCAACACCTGTCAAGTCATCACCAAGCACTACTCTCTAAACAACCCCCCCATTTCCTGTGTTGACAATTCACCAATTTGAACTTCGTTTTTTTTTTCTTTAACATTTGCTGCATACATTTTAAAGCGTACCGTTTAATTCTGGTCGGAAGCTTTAAAGAAAACTGAATCCATTTTTTTTTCAATTCATTGTTTATAAAGCTTAAAGCCTCCTATCAGGAGGTACAGACCTTTAGGGGGAAAGGTTTCATAAAAAAATAGCATTTTTGTCTCATGACCAATTACACGGTATACTTTTTCATGATCGACAGGTAATGTGATACATTTTTTACTCGGTGCAGGGCCTAGACATGTACTATGGAGGTGGTAAATCTCAGATGGTGATGTTTGAAATTGAGTTATGAGAAAAAAAATAATGGTCTATTTTGAAAATTGGTGTCCCAGAAAGGTAACATCATACCCGTAAAGTCAGAATGCTGCATAAGCAGAAGCAGATCTGTGCTCCATTCATGCCAAATCCCAACCATTCCTCACTCGATTCGGTATCTAGAAGTAAAATAACAGTTTTAACTTAGACACCTAACCTTTTAAGTTATCCATTGGTTAGGTAATAAAAAATTTCGACCACATATATACCCCTCCCCCAACAAACTCAGAATTTGGAAATTTTATTTAATTAATATATGTTATTTTTGTCTCGCCCATGACGAATATTGAGGAAGGCGAGACTTAGGCCAAAAAGTTTGTCAACGTCGAAAACTTTTTACTAAATACAGTTTATCTTAAAATTCTTAGATGTATAAACTTCATATTTGGTCCTACAATATATGGTAGTGTACATCAAGTGCTTTCCAACCATCACAAAGTCATGTGTTCTTGACCCCAATTTCATGGTCAAGTGACTACGTTTAAAGTTTTGGATTAGGCCTAGGTCAGTTTCTCAGCCACTATACATGGTAGGTCAAGGGCGGACTGGCGAGACATCTGTTAGAGCCCACACTTGCTTAAATCATACCGGACAAGATAAAAGCAAAACTTTGACCACTGCCTTGGTATATTATAGTCTTCAGTGCACATTGTACACTATTTTAACTCGGACATGTTTGATTTTTGTATGTTCATTAATGGTACGCAACTTGAACTCATTCATGTTTGATGTCTGTTTGTTCATAAATAATCTAACCTTTCAACATTTGTTACAATCATTTGACTTTGTCCTGAACATAGTATTATTTGCATATTTCAGGATGAGACAGTATGCTTGGAGTCCATGTTGAGGTCACTTTTTGTCATAAACTGAGGATTGACAGCATGCGAAATTGAATCAAAGAGCTAACCGTTACTACATCTGTACCTTGGAAATTAATACTGAAATGATATTAAAACATTTGAAAGTGAACTGAAAACTGAACAGGATGTAAAGAACATACATGCATTTTGAAAGTGGACTAAAAACTGAACAGGAATTCCTTTTTATGTGGTTACCCAAACGAAAAAAAGGTGGAATCAAGTGATGTTAACAACTCATAAATAGATCATGATTTGAAGATGGTTTATTAGTGAGAAAATTTCACATGCAAATGAGCTAATAACATAGTTATGCAAATGAAGTAACAAATCATAAATAACATAGGAAACGGCATACTAAGAAATCATTAATAACTCAGTAACAACATAGAAAAACTGAATGAATATCAATTATGTGTGTGTACACAACTTTGAACCAGATAAAGAAAATGCATTTGCAAATAATGTACAAAACTTATAGGCTTGATAAACAGTACTGAATTATCAACAACAATTTTATTTTCTGATATAAAAACCCTTAACAAATGCAAGATACGCCTAATGGCTGAACAGAATAAATTTTACTTTGCAGAAAATCATCTGAATAATGTCAATCATCTTCATATCATCGAAACATTTTTAGTACTGATTTGTTACTTGTCATGTTAACATGCATGATGTATAAGATTGTTAATTGCCAAAAAATAAATGCTCCTCTGTAGACCTATACAAGTTCATTTTTTTAATTATTCGATTTAAATGTATTAAATTGTGCTTGCCCTTTCTTTAAAAATAAGTAAGGAAATGAAATAGTTACTTACCTGAAGCTGCATATATCTACCCACAACGCAAGAAAATATGTTTACCTCCATTTCTTTCTGTCAACATTTGAATTTTGTGTAAAAGTAGAGGGACCTATATCATTAATTTGATTGGTTGGAAATTTCAAAACAAATAATAAAGTTGCTTACAACAAATCATTAATAACATAGTTTTCCAGCATTGAAGAAGTTAACAAATCAGTAACAACATACTCTTAGATTAGAGTCAAAGTTAAGATCTCACTTATAACATACTTTTTTACGATTAAAAAGTTAACAAACCATTAATAACATAGTTTCAGCTAAAAGGAAAAGTTAACAAATCATAAATAACATAGTTTTGAAGAAAGTTAAAGTTAATGAATCAGTAATAACATAGTTTCCTGCTAGGAAAAAGACAACAAATCACTAATAACATAGTTTTACTGGGAAAAAAGGATAACAGATCACAAATAAACCATTTGCATTCTAACAAATGTGAAATAGATCACTTGAGGTGAATTTGCATAACTATGCCCTTTATGATTTGTTAAACAAGTGAGTAACAAATCATGTTAATATCATAGTATTTCTATGTTATTCATGACTTATAAATGATTTATTTATGATTTGTTAGAATAAAATTTTGTTTGGGTAGTCTTCTATTAAATAGGTTATTAAATGTGTTGACTGTTAGTCTTTTTTTCTGTTAGATGGCACTGAAACTATTTCCACACTGTGGAATTAAGTAAGGGAAAATGCATAATTTTGATTTTAAGATTAGTAAAAAAAAAACCTTAGTGTTATTGCACTGCTTTATCAAAGACGTGAATTTTTTATTCATTTATTGTAAACACTGGATGAATTGATTGATTTACTGAAAAAAGAGTCTCATTAAACTTGAAGTTTCAAATTTATTTTACATTAAATGCATATTAAATATGTAGTTCAAGTAGCAAAATGTAAATGCAAGTAAACTGGAAATTTATCAAGGTTTTCTTGCATTTAATATAAATTTTACTTGAAGTTTAAATGGTGAAGTAAATTAGTCTTAAATTTGCAAACTTATTTGTCTAAGTAAATGTAGTGTAAACTAACTTTAAATTAAAGATTTATTTAGAGAATAAACTTTAAAGTATTCTTATAGACTACAAATTAAATTTGAGTTTAATGCTAGTTTATTATTTCAGTAAATCAAACTTTTCATGTAGTGTTTACTAATTATTACAAATCAGTGTCATGACAGAAGGAAAGAGTTAATTTTAGCACATACTATAAATAGAATGGGGAAGTCCTCTATTTTCGTTTTGATCATGGACCGGAAGCAAAATTGTATTCAGTATTACGAACTGAAATGTCCCTGATTGGGTGATATAGTTAGGGAAATACTCAATATACGAAAGCTTCACAATTGACTTAATATTAAAAAGAAGTTTGCCTTTTCTAGCCAATAATTTCTTGTTTAAACTTTGTTTTGGATAAATGAGGAAAAAGATAACTCATTTAGTGCGGATTTATAAAGCTTCTGTAGCAACTGCAACAGTTTTGGAAACCAGTCCTGCCGTATATGGAAATATGTTTACTTCCGGCTAAAAAGGAGCGCCAGATAATGCAAGCAATGGGATTTGAATTGAAATGTCTATTGATACGAACAGCTGAATATATATATATATATATACATGATTTACGAACTTTTATCTCAAGGTAAGCAACAGTTCGATATGTATCTTGGCCTTACCTGTTTTTCAGTGATCAGGGACAGTCGTGATGTCCTGGGCATGATGTGGCCGAGAAATCATAGATCATGTTACGCTATTAGATGTTGAAAACCAGTATTATTTGATAGACAAGTATATGACCTAACCCCTGTCAAGTCATCACCAAGCACTACTCTCTAAAC
>MJUU01055409.1:10707-27605 GCA_002080025.1 Modiolus philippinarum | reverse complement strand
CCCCCCCATTTCCTGTGTTGACAATTCACCAATTTGAACTTCGTTTTTTTTTTCTTTAACATTTGCTGCATACATTTTAAAGCGTAACGTTTAATTCTGATCGGAAGCATTAAAGAAAATTGAATCCATTTTTTTTCAATTCATTGTTTATAAAGCTAAAAGCCTCCTATCAGCAGGTACAGACCTTTAGGGGGAAAGGTTTCATAAAAAAATAGCATTTTTGTCTCATGACCAATTACACGGTATACTTTTTCATGATCGACAGGTAATGTGATACATTTTTTACTCGGTACAGGGCCTAGACATGTACTATAGAGGTGGTAAATCTCAGATGGTGATGTTTGAAATTGAGTTATGAGAAAAAAATAATGGTATATTTTGAAAATTGGTGCCCCAGAAAGGTAAAATCATACCCGAAAAGTCAGAATGCTGCATAAGCAGAAGCAGATCTGTGCTCCATTCATGCATATTTTCCCTCTTACCACCCAAATCCCAACCATTCCTCACTCAATTCGGTATCTAGAAGTAAAATAACTGTTTAAACTTGGATACTTAACCTTTTAAATTATCCATTGGTTAGGTAATAAAAATTTTCGACCACATATAAACCCCCCCCCAACAAACTCAGAATTTGGAAATTTTATTTAATTAACATATGTTATTTTTGTCTCGCCCATGACGAATATTGAGGAAGGCGAGACTTAGGCCAAAAAGTTTGTCAACGTCGAAAACTTTTTACTAAATACAGTTTATCTTAAAATTCTTAGATGTAAAAACTTCATATTTGGTCCTACAATATATGGTAGTGTACATCGAGTGCTTTCCAACCATCACAAAGTCATGTGTTCTTGACCCCAATTTCATGGTCAAGTGACCACGTTTAAAGTTTTGGATTAGGCCTAGGTCAGTTTCTCAGCTACTATACATGGTAGGTCAAGGGCGGACTGGCGAGACATCTATTAGAGCCCACACTTGCTTAAATCATACCGGACAAGATAAAAGCAAAAATTTGACTACTGCCCTGGTATATCATAGTCTTCAGTGCACATTGTACACTATCTGAACTCGGACATGTACATATTTGATTTTTGTATGTTCATTAATGGTACGCAACTTGAACTCATTCATGTTTGATGTCTGTATGTTCATAAATGATCTAACCTATCAACATTTGTTACAATCATTTGACTTTGTCCTGAACATAGTATTATTTGCATATTTCAGGATGAGACAGTATGCTAGGAATCCATATTGAGGTCACTTTTTGTCATAAACTGAGGATTGACAGCATGCGAAATTGATTCAAGGAGCTAACCGTTACTACATCTGTACCTTGGAAATTAATACTGAAATGATATTAAAACATTTGAAAGTGAACTGAAAACTGAACAGGATGTAAAGAACATACATGTATTTTGAAAGTGGACTAAAAACTGAACAGGAATTCCTTTGTATGTGGTTAGTCTTCTATTAAATATGTTATTAAATGTGTTGACTGTTAGTCTTTTTTTCTGTTAGATGGCACTGAAACTATTTCCACACTGTGGAATTATGTAAGGGAAAATGCATAATTTTGATTTTAAGATTAGTAAAAAAAAAACCTCAGTGTTATTGCACTCCTTTATCACAGACGTGATTTTTTTTTTCATTTATTGTAAACACTGGATGAATTGATTGATTTACTGAAAAAAGAGTCTCATTAAACTTGAAGTTTCAAATTTATTTTACATCAAATGCATATTAAATATGTAGTTCAAGTAGCAAAATGTAAATGCAAGTAAACTGGAAATTTATCAAGGTTTTCTTGCATTTAATATAAATTTTACTTGAAGTTTAAATGGTGAAATAAATTAGTCTTAAATTTGTGAACTTATTTGTCTAAGTAAATGTAGTGTAAACTAACTTTAAATTAAAGATTTATTTAGAGAATAAACTTTAAAGTATTCTTATACTACAAATTAAATTTGAGTTTAATGCTAGTTTATTATTTCAGTAAATCAAACTTTTCATGTAGTGAAGGTTTTACAGGTATACTTGCCTTTCACTGATACTGCAGACGATGTGTCTACTGAAAACCATGATGATATTTGACCAAAACCTTCGGCAAGTTTTGACTTTATCATGCTAGAATATCCGACGAGCCCGTAAAGGCGAGTCTGATATATTCAGAATGATAAAGTCAGTATCAGTCACGTAAACAGCTATTATTTTGTTTATTGTCAATTTCATTTTGTAATTAATTTTTCCATTTTTTATGTGCACTATTTTTCTTGCTTATTACAGTGTGTGATGCGGCGGATATGAGTTAATATAAGGGCTAGGCTCTTGTTTTCAAATCCTAATTAGTAAGTTGTGTAAAAATTTGATTTGATAATTGTTTCTGTGTACATCATATATATTACAAATTATTAATAAAATATGTATACACTAAAGCTATCATTTATTCCGAACTATGCATGATACAGCAAAGTTGCATTTTGTAGGAGTCCCAATTAATCGTAAAACAGTAGATCGTAGCAATTTTGTAAAAGTATGTTATACGATATATTTCTCTTCTTTCTGTTAATTTTTGCCAACCTGTTTCATTAAAAAGAGAAGTTAAAGATGTTAATCTTGTTTCCCCGGTTGCAATCCTCGCTGCCTCTATTTGGACGCTTTCCATTTTATTTATCAACATAACAGTTGAGTTGTCCCGTACTACATCTGCATATTCCAAGAGAGGACGAATATATGTTAAATATAGTTTTTCTAGAGTTTTTCTGGTATACATAAACTTTCTTTAAATATTGAGCCGGGAAAATGCCTTTTTAACAACCGTGTCAATGTGTCTATGCCAGCTACCATCATCTGACAAGATAACACCTAAATGTTTATGTTTGTTTACACAATTTAATGGCGTATCATTCATAAAAAATTGAGGATGAAAAGGTTTTTCACGTTTCCGAGATATAGTCATTGAGTCAGTCTTATTTGGATTGAAAGTAACTATCCATTTCTTTGACCAATTATGTATTTTAGTTAGATCCTCATTTAATATTGTGGCTGTCAAAGCAGGATAATCTACAATAAGATATAAACTTGTATCATCAGCAAAGAGTTTGATATTTGACTGAATTTTTGAGACGATATCATTGATGAAAATGAGAAAAAACAATGGTCCGAGGATTGAACCCGGGGGAACACCGGCTCTTATTTGTCTCCAACTAGATGTTTTACCATTAATAAGAACTCGCTGTTTTCTTTCGGTTAAGTAATTTTCAATCCAATTTAAAAATTGCCCCCGAGTACCAATTTGTTTCGTTTTGTAAATTAAACTCTGTCAAATGCCTTGCTTATATCACAAAATACAACCCTTACCTCTTTACCCTCATCCAAAGCCCTCCCGAATTCGTTTGTCATAAGTAGAAGTTGATTGACAGATGAGTCCTCGGGAGTGAATCCAGATTGATGACAGGAAAGAATTCTATTTTCATTTACGTAGTTATAAATGTGTTTAAATATACATCTTTCCATAACTTTGCCGATAACACTTAATAAAGAAATTGGTCTGTAGTTACAAACCTCAGAAGGTGACCCCTTTTTAAAGACGGGAATGACAATCTGAAGGAAAATGTTCATATGAAAGCGAGAAATTGAATAACTTACATAAAAGAGATTTTAAAATTGCACAAGCCTCCTTAAGTATTCTAGTCTAACAGAATCAGGACCAATTGCTTTACTAGTATGGAGAATTTTCAGAATGTCTTCTACTTTAGTTTCAGTAATATAAACACGAGATAATTCAGATTCAACATCATCAACAATTTCTGGAATTGTTGATGCAGAGTCATCTAAATTGGACTGATCATTAAAATAAACGTTAAATATATCAGCCATCTCGTCATCACTATCAACAATTATATCATTATATTTAAGAGATGCAAGTTGTGTTGAGATATGCTGACCTCTCATAAGAGATTTTAACATTTTGGGTAAATTTTACTCGCCAAAGCCTCGTTGTTAATTTAAGCCGACAGATTTACATAGTAGTTAAATTTTTCTCTTTCTACAGAAGAAATTACATTTATTTCGCACTTTTCTGAAATTCTCCCACAAAGTCAAAGAAGTTTTCCTTTTGGTTTTTTATGAATTCTATTTTTATTAAGCCCCAGTCACACTGTCACGTTTAGGCCGCTACGTTTCAATACGTTTTAAAATGCCACGTCATTTTTTGTCATAACTTTATGGTCTGTACGTTTCGCTACGTATATACTACGTTTTTCTACCTACTGGTACGTTTCACCACGTTTTATTGAAAATTCAAAGCCTACGTTCTGCTACGCTTCACTGCGTGTTGCTATGTATGTACTACGTTTTACTACGATTTACTACGTATTACTACGGTTTAATACGTTTCGACTACGGTTAAGTACGTTTCGACTAAGTTCCGTTACGTTTGATGTACGTTTTGACACGTTTATGTTACGTATTAGTACGCTGTACTACGTATTAATAAAGATCCGTGAAAAAAGTTCAAGAATTTGCAAGAGTCCACACTGATTATTCATCGTGCAAATAGAAACTTACACAAAGGTATATTTAATCATTTTGTTTTATGGAGTTTATGGTCTTCCAAACGTTTAGATTTTATCTGCACTGATGAGACATAAGTTGTCGAAATGCGCATATGCAGAAAGTAAATTCACAGTAACTTCGGTATTTAGTTATTTGTTCTATTGTACGAATGATTGTATAAGATTTTAATTGATTTTCGAATACCTGGTAAATATAATGATCTATAATGTTGACTTACATTCTTTTGTAACACTTACATTCGACTTGATGAGTGCCCTGTGTTTGTCTATATGTTGTAGTTGTCCACTAGCTTAAGACACTAGTGCTTTTGTCGGGCAAAGGATAACAGTGATTGTAAGAGCACTTTGCCAGTTTAATTGATGTTTGTTGACAATCCCGCAACCATGACCAAGAAAGACATGGATGTAGCGTTGCTCGACAATTAGCAATTCCGCTTAAACCAGTGCTAGGGGCCGTCTTGAAATTACTATGAGGTATTAGCAAAGCTCATTGTTGAAGGCCTCATGGTGACTTCAAGATGAAGAACAACAACAAATGCGTTGTTTCTTTGCTTGTTTTTTACCATGTATGTGTAGAGACTTTGTCTCATGTGCATTTACTCCATATCCTTTTATTCACCATTTACTCTGTTAATTTGTGAACTTATCTTCAGCTCATAAAAAATATCTCAAAAGTAAGTAAAAATACTTGGAAATATAATTTGTCGATCGGTAGTAGAACGTTGCGATGCGTATTTAAACGTACCGAAACGTATTAAAGCGTACTGAAACCTAGTAATGCGTAGAATGAATCGTGACTAAGCGTAAAAAAACGCACAGAAACGTAACAGATACGTATCGAAACGTAGCAAGTACGTAGCGAAACGTATAGATTCTAATTACCTACGTTTTGCTACGTAACACCTACGTTTCTACCACGATTTTTCTACATTTCCCTACGTTTGTGCTGAGTTTCCCTACCTTTGTGCTACGTTTTAATTTTTGGCTACGTTTGTATTGTGCAGACCAATACAAACGTAGCTGGCTAGTTTCTATACACGTATTGCTACGCATTGCTGCGTTTGGCCTACGTTTTGCTACGGTTTGCTACGTATATTGCCGATTCGCTACGTTTTGAAAACGTAGCGAAACGTAGGGGTTAAAACGTGACAGTGTGAATGGGGCTTTACGAATTATTTCTTTAATTTCTTTTGTGATCCACGGTGGATCTTTCTTTTTAATATTTATAAATCTATGGTGAATGTTATTGTTAGTTATGTCTAGAATAGTTTCACTTAGTCTCCGAGCAGATCCACCAACATCTTCACTATCCAGCAAAGAATCCCAATCAACCTCTGAGAGTTGGCTTCTAAGAAAATTATAATCACCGTTGTCATACAAATAAACTTTTCTTTTTATAGTAAGTGAGTTTTTTTTTTACATGACTAATATTGCCAAAAATAGGTAAATGATAACGGATTTGATTTAGTAGTGATGCAACTTCCTCGGTATATACTAAATTCAATGGATTATTTGTAACAATTAAATCTAAAAGTGGCGAACTGTTTTCAGTAATATAAGTGGGCTCGTTAATCAACTTTTGAAGGTCATACTGGATTAATAGGGTTCTTATCTTGTCATTTAGGTTTCTATTCAACATATTGATATTAAAATCACCCGTTATGATCAACTCTTTATTAAGCGAAAGTGCTGTTTCAACAGACTGATAAAAATTTTCCCATGTAGTAGCATTACTAATTGGGGGTATATAGAACGTGAAAACGATATACAATTGTCGGATAGAAAACTCTCTCGAAAAGAGTTTTCACTGACAGAGCTGACAGAATCTTCACTGCTGCTTACAAGACCAGGATTACTTTCAATACCTGCCATCAATAACAGAATATTAACAATGATGCATATTAAAGCTAGATTTAGATTAGGCAAAAACGAGGGTTCAGCAGTATGTGGTTATGAGTAAAGGCGTGAATCTGAGAATCCATTTTGGGAATCTGTTGGGTATATAACAAAGAAGAATAACAGGACAATACAAGGAAATATTTAACTCCGTGTTTTAATTTTAACAGGTTTGCACACAAGATATCATACATGGATAAAAAATGTTTAGTTTTAACTGATTGAGCACAAGGACAAAACAAACCTGTCATATCTCTAAATTGAATATTGTCGACTCCGTTCAAGTTATTCCTATATCTTTCATAAAAACAAAAAGAGAGACAAGAGGCTTAACGAGTTCAATTCCGTATTCAGGTATCACTTGCTGAAGAGCAAAAGAACAAATAGTGTGTGCATAGAAAAAGTAATGATAAATACCTAATGTAGGTACTAAAAACGCTAAAAACTGAGTTAAAGTGTGCATAAAGCAATGAATAGGTGTGAAGTGTTTTGGAACTCGAACTTACCACTAAATTAAAATGAACAATTAGTCATAATATGTTTATATAATAGTGACACAAAACCCATATAAACATGTGTATACATACACACATACATCCACATGCATATGTAAATATATATCTTCCACATGCAAAAAAAAAATGTTTTATTTGAACAATTATAAGCTAATCTCTTACTGGCAATATTTGATTAGAAGATAGTGTTGGAATATGAAATAATCAATCGTATTTATGAAAGGAACTTTAAGGGTATAGTAATTTTAAGAAAACCAATTTCGCTTTTCATAATGATTCTCAAAAAAAAAAATAAAATAAATAAATAAAATAAAATTAAATTGAATTATATCTCCTTGAGAGAAAAAAATACCTAGAAGAAGTAATTACGATAATCTGTTATGAATAGAATATTAATGCTTATGTTAAATTTTTGAATAATTTATAGAACAATAACAATCTAATTTGATTACTACAAATATCATTAAATTTTAAGATATTATTTCCATTAAAATAAGCACATTTAAAAAATGTTAAAAAATCATTGCAGCTCAACTATCTCGTAAAATTTGTATAAAGTAACAAGAATATCTGGTTTTAGGAATGTATGAAATTTGATGTACCGAACACATTTAAGGTATACATTTAACAAAGAAAAAAAATTTGTACAATGGGGAGAAAAAATAACATATATACAGGGTTCAATATATTTGTTTTCACTATAACGTACACATGTGCAATATGATTCGTGACGAGAAGAGTGTGTTTTTCAAATATGTAGAAAGTTCCTGTCCAAATCAAATGCGTAAATCTGTTACGATGTTTTATATCGAGTTAATACGCAAGTTTAAGATTTGCATTTAATAAGCTAATTACTAAACAAATTTGAGCCAGTTTGGATTTGAGTGTCATTATTTTAATTGTGTATTCTGTAAGTGAAGTGGAGAGTCTCGTGCATAGCAGCCTATATGGCACTAGTTTCAAGCTATGCACGAGAGTCTTCGCAACAATTTACAAAGAAAATTCCATAGAATTAAATGCCACGCTTCCTGCACGTTAAAGAACCCTTGTAGCAATCTCTTTTTGGGGTGGTCCGTAGGTGATCGGCTACAAGGCTAAATTCCCCGCCCTTGACGATTTCACCCTACTTTTCCAGTGGCAGTCAGAATTTCCCGTCCAATGGCCATTTCCATACCCCAAAGTGATTATTTATCAACAAACTTGTTCTCGTCTTGATATAGCTGAAATATTGCTGAGTAGACGTTAAACAATATTCAATCAATCAACCATAGAATTAAAATAACACACTAAGCTACGCGATATGTATAGTGTAATAGAGTTGGCTATGCAGTTATCTTTCTTTAAATTCTAGGTTTTTAAAATTGACCAATAATTATTATATTTTTGATAAGATCATTTTTATTTTAATGCTTTATCTAGTTAAAAAGTATTTAGTTTCATTAAATAGAATAATTTATAGATAAAATGGTCTTTGAATTCCAATTTTTTTAATTTAAATTTCTATTTATAGAATTTACAGGAAAATATTTATTTTTGATATCTTTGATGTTGATACAAGTTTACATTGCATTAAGGCTATCTCATAGCCCAAATTAGGAGGTCGTCGACTTCCAAAAACCGTCCCTTTGCAAACTTGTTCATATCTATCATTATATTTATTGTGATGTTTGGACCTTTTGGATATTTATTTAATAAAAGTTACACTTTACAATTTTATTCATTTCAAGCCAACAATTGGTTCAGTGAAATACCACATTCGACTACTTAGCAGACGACCTGAGAAAGCCACACTCGGTGTCCGTCCGTCAGCCTGTCATCACTGGTGTACGTCGTCTCCTGCTACATTTTGGTCCGTCGAGGCGGATGTGGTATTATTACTTCACCAATTGTATACTAAAATATCAAACTCAATTAAAAATTTGCAAAAGTATTAGAAATAGAATCAAATACAAGCAGATATGAATACTTTCAATTTGTTGAGCCTGTGTTGTTTGATTAACTATCAGTCATGATCAGATTTGAGGAAAAGCCAACTCTTTTTGATGGTGTATATTGTGATCAAGAGAACTATTTTATTCAATTTGATGTTATTGCTAAATGGAATAACTGGCCAGATTCAGATAAAGCTAGCCAGCTTGTCATTAATTCACGTGGTGAAGCTCAGTCAATTCTCAAAAATTTGAAAAAGGAACAGTTAACTGATTTCTCTAGCTTAAAGGAACTGCTGTTTTTGTATTTCAAACCAAAAGTGAGGTGTGTTTACTACAAGTCTAAGTTGCAAAACTGTAAACAGGATGAAGAGGAAACAGTTGCAGACTTTTATCTCAGATTTTCTGACTTGGGTCAAAAGGCTTATTCAGACAATTTTCATTTACTGCCAGAATATTTTGAAGATTTGTTCTTGTCTGGACTCACTAATTTAGACATGAGTAGACATGTGTATTTGAAAAGTCCAAATTCATTGGAGGAAGCTCTGTAATATGCAATTGAGTTTGAGTCTGTTGAGTTTTGTGAGAAAGAACAACTCGATTCGTTGTCAAAAAGTGAAGTTGACTTTACATGCTTGTTTAAGTATCTTGATGTATTAGTGAAGGCACTCAAAGATTCCACTTGCAAACGTCAACCCAAGTTTAAGAAGAGATGTTTTAACTGTTCCAAGATTGGTCATGTACGGGCAAAGTGTCCTCTGAGGGTCAGTAAGGTTAAAGTTATCAAACAAAAATCTGATGTTTCTGATGAAAGTTACGATACTCATATTGCTGATAGTAGTACTTCATGTTGTAGAAAAGCTTTAGTGAAACATCAAAAAAAGTAAGCAAATTGACACTGGGTGGAAGAAATTATTTCATGTTCTGGTCTTCTTCTAGTTTTATTACATGCAGTCAGTTATTTTCATTTGAAGTAAACATTCAGTTCTCACTTTGAGTTCAGCTTGTTTGATCTCTTTGTTTTGTTATATGCTAATGTGGAGATTGTTGCAAAGTTTTTATTTGTGGTGGTTTATTATGAGTTTTTACTCAATATTTTTGGACTTGTTGCCTATCAGTTAGTTAAATGGGTGACTGTGGACCAAAGTCTGATATGAAAATGTCATGGCAGAAACCAGTGGTGTGATGACCTGTTCAACAGATGGCACAGATGCAAAAGCAAAGTTATGTAGGTCTACCTTGTAGACCATATACTCCAAACACATGCAGATGATCTGATGACCTCACGCAATACAGTAGAGTTGGACTTAAAAACTTTTATATCGGTGGCAAAAAAAAACGTCTTATGTTACCGTTATCAACAACGCTGGACATTATGTGTATTTCAATACTATTGCTGGCATTTCACGCTCATATATTATGTTACCGTCATCAACAACGATGGACCTTGCAGTATTCATTACTCAGTTTGGTGGCATAGCACGTTATATATGCTGTGTTACCGTCATCAACAACGATGGAACTCTCACTCAGGACAATGGTTGCTTTTAACTATTTGGACCTATTCGAAAAGATATAACTCTAATGAAGACATCCATTCTCAGCAGACCTGTGAAGAAGACCAGTGCTGTTTAGATACAAACTGTTCGAAAATATATTCATGGAAGTTAATGTTTATTCATTTCATTCACAAACATTTTATTCAAGGAGGGAGGAATATGGACAATACATAATAGTGACTTTTCATACTGTAAACAATATGTTAACATATATACAAACATTTCATTGCTTTTCAAACTTTTTTTTATTTATTATGATTTAATTATTGTTCTAATTTTAATTTTTTTTCAAGAGGGGAGGAGTGTAGTAGAGTTGGCTATGGGGTTATCTTTCTTTAAATTCTAGGTTTTTAAAATTGACCAATAATTATTATATTTTTGATTAGATCATTTTTATTTTAATGCTTTATCTAGTTAAAAAGTATTTAGTTTCATTAAATAGAATAATTTATAGATAAAATGGTATTTTGTTAATTTAAATTTCTATTTATAGAATTTACAAGAAAATATTTATTTTTGATATCTTTGATGTTGATACAAGTTTACATTGCTTTAGGGCTATCTCATAGCCTAAATTAGGAGATCCTCGACTTCCAAAAACCGTCCCTTTTCAAAGTGTTTCATATCTATCATTATATTTATTGTGATGTTTGGACCTTTGGATATATATTTAATAAAAGTTACACTTTACAATTTTATTCATTTCAAGCCAATAAATGGTTCAGTGAAATACCACATTCGAACTACTTAGCAGACGACCTGAGAAAGCCACACTTGGTGTCCGTCCGTCAGTCTGTCATCACTGGCGTACGTCGTCTCCTGCTACAATAGTTTGACTTAGAGTTATGTCCAGATTTTCAGTCTTTTCAAATGTGCATATAGAATACAACTTTAACTTTTTTACATTGCGCATGAGTGTTACATGTGAGTATTCACCATTGATACATGTATTAAGTTAGACACATATACATCAAAAACCAATAATAGCTGGTTACTGTGTTATAACCAAAAATATATTTTGACAAGACTAGTAAACGATTTAATCAAGTACACATAACAACTTATAAGTACTAACAATTTAGTAAATTGCTCATAGTTTGCTCTGGTTAATTTCAATACCAAGTTAAAATCTTTAACGGTTCTGACATAGTGGAGTTTGTCATTTTCATCTTTGATGACAAATTTACCATTTGTGGCCCAACATTGTTTAATATTCTTATCTGAAGTTGGCCGCCTGGCATGAAAATAAAGCTTGTTTCGAAGACGTGTCAAGTCCTCGTTAACATAAACGTTTTTGTAATTCCTTGATGATTTCAAGTTTTGGCGACACTTCAAAATACGAAATTTAGCGTGACTGAGTGCTAGTTGATGCGTGACCGTTCAAGATCCGTATCTTGAAATTCTGGATCAATTTCTTTGAAGAGGGAACGGACTATTTCGTCAGTGTTTTCTCCTGCATTTTCAGATATGCCCGTCACCCTTAAGAGACTTCTCCTACCATACTGTTCTAGATCGTCAAGCCTAATCAACAAACGTTCGTTTTGTATTTCTAGATGTTCAATTTTATTTTCTAGGGGTTTAATTTTCTGCTATATAGCATTCTGTATAGCTCTATTAATGTTAGCCATCATACGTTGCTCAATTGCTCTAGCAATTTCATTTATATCAATTTCTGATAGTGAAATATTTCTTTCCTCTGAATGTTCAGTATCGGAACCAATGGCGTTATTGTCTATTTTGGGTTTCTCCTTTATGTTCTTTAATGTCAAGTTTTTCAGGAGGGGTTGGTTGGCTTGTAGGTATTTTGCGTTTTATAGATATAGGCGTTACAGGCATTTAATATGTGATCAGGTGTTGGAGATAATATTTACACTATGTACTATGTACATGAACATGTACTTACTAAGGTGTTGATATGTACTCACAGTCATTGTCGTTGACATGTTTACCTAGTATGTTAATGTCAAAGTGGCAGTGGTTCACTAATATTAAGCTAACGTTCAATATATCATTTGCACGGGCACTTTGGTACGTGCAAAAATACTACGTCCATCTTGTCTGAAGTACAGGAATAAAGTGCGCTCGGGTATTGGGGAACAGTTCTCACTTCCGTTAACCGGTAACCGTCAGGGTTGAAAATACCGCCCTCCGACATTCCTCTCAACTGTGATTTTTTGGTAGTTCATTTAGGGTCTTGATAGGCGTAGTTCCAGTTTATTGTCAGTCCAGGCTGATGTTGACTTGTGAAGATTGAGTTCCTATCATGTTTATGATGTCTGTCAATTCCAATGTTGATACGTCCGAATTCAGAAGAATCCAATGGAAAGATTTCAGTTAGGGAAAAATATCGTGTTGAAATATCAATCTTGTTGTATTTTCTGGTTCTCAGATGATTAAGATGAGTATGTTTTATTCAAATGGTCATTACATTTTAGTAGTGGTAGCTAGGTTATCGTGAAGCTCTAAATTTCTGGTACTAAGTAAATGAAGACAGGGATGAAGATTGTCTTCCAATGGGAGATTGCGTTTATTCACCAGTTAACAGGATACAGTGTATAGCTGTCACACAACTGTTATACATGTATTTATGGCAAATAATAGGAACAGAAGCAACAGTTATCACATAACATGTAAAATGAAGATTTGTGTACGATAAAATCTAAAAATATGATCCAATATCTATAATGTGATCTAAAATCTAAAACATGATTTAAAATCTAAAATGCGGTTGGAGTGTTCCTCTGATCCATAGCCAGGAGATCCCTTTCAACTTCTCGTCTTAAACTTGGACGACGTCAAGGTGAAAGGAACGGTATTCCAGGATCCTGGGAATATTTTCCTCTCAGCAGACGATAAAATATCTGGACATCCCCATATATATACATTTAAAAGTTAAAAGCTTAAAAATCAGTATTACAGTTATATACATTTTATACATTCATCAGGTCCATGGTCTCTTTAACTTCATATCCTTTTAGGTCTAATCTTTATCGTGAATTTGGATAGATCAATTATTGCACGAAGATGGCACAGCAGATCTAGACCTATGATGAAAGGATATTCAATATATGCTGCTATAAGTCTCCACTTGGTTTCAGTCTTGCCAATCATTATAGTGGCATCTCCTGCAAATCTGGCTGTGATCTTACTTCCATCAGCCCCTTTCAAGTAAAGTGAGTCTCCTGTTGTCTCTGGGATCTCAAGTTTCCTTGCGAGGATTTCATTAATTACATTAATCTGTGCTCCTGTGTCAAGAACTGCATCAATTTACACACCATTTATTTTTACTGGTAGAATTATGTTCATGTCTGTGCACTGAATACTTAATGAAACCATTTTGGTCTTTTCGTCTTCTTCCGAGACTGGGTCGGGAATACCGACACCGGTCTCAAAAGAGACTAGCGAATCTTCCTTTACCTTCTTTGATTCTTCTGAGACAGGGTCGGGGATATCGACACCTGTTTCAGAAGAGAATGACTTCTTTGTCTCTACTGGTACTGAATTTTTCCACTGAGTAGGCTGTGTGTTGTCCAAGTCATGGTCGTTGAAGCAGGAGCTGAAAGATGATGATAATGGAGTCTCATTCTGTTGGCATAACTGTACATTATCTTTCAAGACTAAGTCGAGGATACCGATATCAGACTTGGAAGATGTTAGAACTTCTTCCTTCTCTCTCTGTGGAGGCGGCAGGTCTGTATAATCAGAGCGGGTCAGGGGTCGGCCTAGTTCCCAGACCCTTCAATGTTTAAATGGTTGGGTTCAGATGTTGTTGAACTATCTCTCTTCTTTGGACAATCGGCGCTCTAATGTCCACTCTCATTGCAAGTGCAGCAAACTGATTCTTTCCCGGATGATCTTTGAATGGGTGAATATACCAGTATTCTTAATTCTTTGAGACTATGTTTAGGATTTTATCTATGTTGTTCTTTATATCTGTAATTTCTCTCTCTGTTTTCTCCATCCGATCTTCTATCTTTTGTTTCCAGAAGCCATTATCGTCGTAGTTGGGCTGGTCTTGGTCTAAATTACGGACAGGTGTATCACTCTCCAGCTCTGTCTGGTCATGGAATCTAACTTTTTCTATCTCTGGTATTTTATGGCCCAGTAGGACTTTCCTTCTTTGGATTGCGCTTTTAACGTGCTGCATGGCCTGCTCTACTGTTTTCGGGTCTTTGTTCATAGACTTGAGTGCAGCCTGTTTGTCTTGGCAGCCACATAGAAAGGCTTCTATCGCAAATGTCTCCGCTATGTCCTCTGGAGCTTCTGCATACCCATCAGTTGCCAAATCTTGCACCCGTTCAGCATATTCTTCTAGGGACTCCTCGATTGTCTGTCTGACATCTTGCAGCTGTCTTCTAATGGAATTTGGGAGGTCTTTGTTCCCGAATCTTTGGGCCATCTTTTCCATCAGAAGGTCAAAATTTTCCTGTACTGGCAGTGGGCAGGTACAAAAGAATTTCAAGGCCTTGTCCCTCAGGCATAACACAAAGTTGTCTAGCTTTTGTTGTTGGTCCCACGCAAATCTGTCAGCCGTTCGAACAAATTGGAGATGGTAAGCCTTCCAATCATTTGTTATAAAGCTCTGTCCTTAGCTGATTTAGGTTTCCTATTTAGATCAAATTTGGTAATTTGTTCTCTATCGGTTATTAAACATCTTTGATATCATGGTCTTCCACATGTTTAGATTTTATCTGCACTGAAGAGACATCAGTTGTCGAAATGCGGATCTGCAGAATCAAAATTCACAGTAACTTCGGTATTTAGTTATTTGTCCCATCATATGTTGGTAATTTGGGTAACTTTAGAGGAGGTATGTTTCTTTTTTGGTCAGAAGACTGATGGCATTGGTTCGTGGTTTTACTCTCGTTTGTTTCTTCAGGCTTGCTTGTCACTGTTGTGGTGGATTTGCTATACATGTCTCTATGGTCTAATGCTTTTGTTGTCTGCATCTGCTGTAGTTCTCTTTCTAGAGTTCTTATTTTCCTTTCCTGTTCTTCCCTTTCTATCAAGTATCTTTTCTCCTTAATGTAATTTTTTCTATTTCTGCTGCCTGGTCTTCAACTATAGCCACCATTTTTTCTATTTTTGACCTAAGTACTTTGATGTCCTCTTCTCGTTCATTTTTCTGCTCTTTTAGATCTTCAATAAGTTTGTCCTGATCTCGCAACCTTTCCAGTAATTCTTGGTTTTCTTTTCTCAGGTTTTGATTTTCTGTTGTTAAGGCCCTTATAGTTAAATCAGTATCAAATAATTGCTCTTCATATTGTGGTGTTTGACGCTGCTGTTGTTCCAGAAATTATGTTCTTTTTGTGTCTAATCCTCCTCAGTTTTGCTGTTAATATTCTCTATGTAGTCTTCTCCTTCTTCAATTTTTGATGTCATATTTATTCTTATCTTATTGAAAATTAAATTTTATCTAAGTTGTTATTTAATTTTTATATTATGCAAATCAAGGGATACCTGCAGTGCAAATATAAATTGAAAATTTGATCTGTTATATTTATTAGTAACTTGTACTACTATGTAGCTTGATTTGTGTGTTAAACTACTGAAAATATTTCAAATGAAAATTCAAAAATGGAAAAAAAAATATTAATGAAATAAATATCTCACATAAAAATATGCAAAATAATCTGAAGATAATATGAAAATGTGTCAAAAATAAAAAATTAACTTTACTGTTGTCAATAAATTATTTCACTGTGTTACAAAAAATTTAATTAAACTGATTAATCAAAGTTTAATTATTTAAAACTTTAATTATAATTAAACCATTTTGTCTTTAGTTATTCAAAAATTTATTCCAAATTTAAACAAATATTTAAGTACTTTAGTTAATGTTTAATTAATCAAAATTTAATTAAACTGTTTTATCTCGCGGACTGTACAATTGCGAAATAAATTTTAACTTATTTAAATGCACTGAAAATTTATGATTCTAAATTGCAATAATTGGTCGGGGAAACCGACACAAGTTACCACAATTTGTTCAACTGTGAGGTCAAAATATGGAACATTTTGTGTTTTTTCAAGATAATGTAGTGTATGCGTGTACTGTTGTTTACCACAGTGAGAAAGGGATACCTTCTGCACTGTTAATAAAGCCTATCCATCCCTATGTTGGGTCACCTGAGTGAAACACTTTCAAATTTTGAAAATTTAGAAAATAAACCAAAATGAATCAAGATATGAATAAATCTAGTTAATAATCAATATAATCAAATATGAGAATCTGTCAAATAATCAGACAGTCCCTCGCTCAAGTTTATAAGATGTAATGCTCAGTGGGAAATTTGGCTGGGCATTGTGTATTTGTGCGGCTATTGTGTAGTCAAAGTTCTTGCGGAACGCGGAATAAATAACAACTTCCGCAAATAAACAGTAAATATCAGTAAATATTGCCAGTAATTGTCAATATATTAGTAG